>JANTBZ010109179.1:0-38197 GCA_024741255.1 Exechia fusca | reverse complement strand
AGGGGGCGCCACGCGGAGGCTGGACTTCTACTTGAGCTTCGGGAGACAGTTGCAAGACTGGAACTAAGCTTAAACTAATGAATAAGGCTTAGAACGATCAGACTCTACCCTGTTCCCTAACCCCATGCCCCCCAAAATATACATTGTATAATGATCCGCGTGTTACAATAAACGGCATAACTTTCAAACTACTTTATGAAATGTGATGCACTTTGTATATTCCTTATTTAAAAGTTGGCACTTTCGGAAAATGATATAAATTTTAAAGTGGTGGCTCCAGGACACCGATTTTTTCGGAACTTTATGTACCATGTAGTAGAAACGGTAGAGTGCCTGGCAATCTAGTAAAAGGATGTCCAACATATTCTCTACTCACCCCGCCACCTCCACCTGGTCCGCCACCTCCGTCTGTCCCAACCGCCCATACACCGCATGCATCGTTCGCACATCTCTCCGCGTCGTTCCACGTCCATCGATTTGCGCCACCACCACCGTTCGATTGGCGCACATAAACTCTGACCACTCCATCGTCCACTGACTCCTTCCGGCATAAGTTCCCGGACCCGCATACACGAAAACCAACAGCGGATACCGTTTTCCAGCGGACGCATCAAAACCAGGCGGCAGCTGCAGTCGCACTCGGGCCGTGAAATCTCCACCACCGCCAGCGGACAGCGGCACCTCCATGTACCTGACCAGCGGTTGGGCGATCAGCTCCAAGCGTCCGCGTAACTCGGCATGGTCCTCGAGCGTGCTCACCAGTCGCACGCTGACTTCGGCCGTGCGCCACTCGTAGAAGTCGTAGCGCGGAACGGCCGGACCCTGGGAGACGAGCACCAGCATCGGACCGGCGGCAGAGAATAGCGCCTCGAAGTGCGTGTGCTGGGCGCCCGCGCCGCCGCAAGTCAGACAGTGCACCGAGGGGGCGGTGTTGGCATCGCTAGCCTTCGGTACGACGTACAGCTGGCGCTCTTGTGGAGCGTCGAGCTGGTTGCCCAGGAAGAATAGGGCATCATCGTCGTGGTTCCAGTGCACGACGCGTTGCACGTGCAGCTGGTCGGCGGTGCTGGTTAGTTGACGACGTAGAGGCGGTGCGGTTCTTGCGATAGAGTAGGTGACTAGATGGCGTCGGTTGTCGATGTCCACGACGAGGGCGATTTGCTGCTGGGTGCGATCGCGGAAGAGTGGCTCGCTGATGTTCAGCCAGCCGGTGGCGGAGGTGATGTCGAAGAGCTGATGTCGAATGATATAAGGTTGAGGTTCTTATTGCGTGATTACTTACTTACTTACTTACGACGCTTATGCCCTAGAGGCACATAGCGCGTACACGAACTTCCTCCAGCGGACCCGGTTTGACGCGAGACGCTTGACCTGCAGCCAGGTGGTGTCGGCTGCTACAAGTTCCCTCGCCAGGGACCTCTTCCATGTGTCAAATTGATTCTAACCAAACAAGTCTATAACATTTCTGGACATCGTAGGGTTAAGTGGGGCAAGTTTTGCTTCGGCCATTTTAGGCCTTCACAATGAAGATATTCGACTGTGCATTCTATAGGACGCCTCGTACTAATATTGATTCCGTACCGATAGGTCATAGAATACAAAAGTTATAGCCCTATATGTGTTTTTGGTGTGTTAGCTTTGACAAATCGTCTCCCATTAATGTGCTAGGAATCACGAACGATTGATGTAGAAAAATATCGAATGATAGGCTTCGAAGCGAAATTTACATGTAAACCCGAATCTGTTTTTGTTTCACCGTTTACTTGAACATTCACAAGGGAACCAAGGTTTATCTCTAACGAATGGGGCAAGTTTTGCCTGGCCTCGTTTTGTTGTATGCATGAGACTTTTATGTAAAAAATATCATTAAAATAAGTTTATACAGGAACTTGAATAACTTTTGATGTGGACATCTTTTTAAATATTTTTTTCACACGATATTCATTTGTTCCATTCTATTTTGTGTTCAGGTTTTGAATACAATATCCAACAAATTTGTATTTGATGCGAAAAGATACCTTTTTTTCGTGCATTTTGCATTGCACTTTTTAGCGTCTTGGTGGTAATAAGCTATATTTTCCGGCGAATATTGGCATTGAGCTGTGCTATGGTCTACGGCTTGTCGATGATTTTCAAATACCCAACAAAAAGAAGTCCGGTGGCGTCAAATCGGGATTGTGCGGCGGTCAGTCGAAATAGCCGTTTTTCGATATGACGCGTTGGTCGAACATCATACCGAGTAGCGTCATGAAGTCGAGAATAGTGTGTGCTGTGGTTTCAATCTGTTAGAGCCAAAAGTGAGCCATGTCATTTTCAGTCATTTCTTGACGCTAGAAAAAGGTGATGCAAAATGCACGAAAAAGTGCATCTTTTTTTGCATTCAAAATAAAGGCGGTCATTTGTTGGATATTAGTTGGATATTATCCAAAACACGATGGACACAAAATAGAAAGGAACAAATAAAAATCGTGTGCAACAAAAAATTATAAAGTTGTCCACATCAAAAGTTATTCAAGTTTAAAATGCTATATCAACAGTTGGCGCACCCTGTACAATGTTTAGAACACAGTCCAATCATTTTTATCTGGAGAAGACCTCAGAGAGATTTACTATATTACATGTATATTGTTATTGTTACATCCATTTTTCATATTGAAAATCTCTATCACGCACACGCGAAACCAGATTATAGATTTGTTCGTATGAATGAGTATTAAAGAAACTTACATATTATTTTTCGACTTCGAATATTATAGTTTTGGACACAATCGACTGGAGGAAAAACTTAAACCCCCAATTTTCAAATGCATGCTCTCGGTTTTTGGCGTATAACTTGAAGCACAGACCCGATACAGGGCAATAATTTTAAGCAAAATTATAGCCAGATAAATGCATTTTACCATTTCCAAAATGATTCAAAATCACAGAAGTGGGAGATTTAAAGTGGAGTCGGAAAACAGTTTAATTTATGTTTCTTCAATCGAATAAAATTGAAAAAAAAACGAAGGAATAATTACATGACCTCATCTGGATCAGCGTGTGCGCTAGTTTGATATGGACATTTTACGTACTGCAGATAGATTTCTAAGTAGGGCTTACACCGGAATTTTTTTTCAGATTATCTTCTCGGTTGTTCAACAACATATTTGAATGATTGTTTGTTCGAAAAGTTATGTAGGTTATTCCCAGCGAAGATAAATTGAAAATGAATGATCGACCAGAATAACAAGTTTTTGATAAAAGGAACATGATATCAAATATAAAGTAAAATATCTCCATTTCCGAATAAAATAAGAAGTGGTGCAAAAATACCACCATCGCAATCTACTGTAAATATAAGATTAATCCTTTAATTTTCAATGAATCGTTTAAATATAACGATTTTATTAAGATTATTAAGATTATTGAATTATTACGATTTTTACGGAAACAAGAAATTCACAAATTCACGTCAATTTAGATCGCAAATTCATTCTCCTTTGAAAAACGCCTCATTTAAAAACCTTTCCTGAATTAAAATGGAAACAAAATGTCCTACTCCAACCGTTTTCGACCTACCTCTCGACCATCTACTGCCTCCCCTCGCCGACCATCGATCGTCTCATACTCCTCCACATACGCCCGATTCTGTTGCCTATTCATCCACACCGCCAGCACTCGCTGATCCTCCATCCAATCCACCGCCGTCAGCACCACATCGCCCACATGCTCCGCCCTCAGCCGCAGCGGCACAGCCAACTCCACCTCCCGCCCCAAAACCGCATCTCCTGCGCCATCCGGCAACGCCACCCACAGCAGCCGCACCCGCGGATTCTCCGTGCCTACCTTCGGATACCGAATCGCCTCGCCCACCGAATACTGCCCTCCGCTTCCGAACCTGTGCAGCGTCACCTCTCGCACCGCTCGATCATCGAACTGCGCAAACGCCAAGCGCCTTCCATCGGGCGCCCACCACAGCGCCTCACCGCGCGCGAAAATCTCCTCCTCGTACGCCCAGTCGCAGAGGCCGCTGAACACGGCCGCATCGCTGGAGTTTGTCAGCGGAACCACCGATGTGGGCTTCTGGGCCGACGGAAGGTAGTAGAGATTCTGGTTCTGCACGAACGCCAGCTGACTGCCCCGCGGACCGAAGGTCGCATAGTCGAGCACCGCTGTGTCAGCTGCATCCCGAGCAGCGCTGATCCTGGCCATCGGACGCGTTCCATTTACCTCGAATAGATCGAACCTCGAGCGCCGGCTGTGGAAGTAGCGCTGCTCGACGAACTGCTCGAGCAGCACGAACTGACCATCGGCCGACAGCTGCTGAGTGCGCGAAGTGTTCAGTCCGGCGGTGTCGGCGTCGAGCAGACGCAGTTCGCGGCCGGCCAGCGGATCGAACAGCACGAGGTCGCCATCGCGATTGAATTGCACTCGTTGACCGGTGCGTCCGTGCCAGCGGCCGTTGAGCGGTTTCGGAGCGAGGCGGCCGTTGTAGACGTCGGCCAGTTGCATCGGTGATTTGGCGCCGATTGGCTCATTGGTTGGGGCGGACCATGAGGTTGTGGCGAACACGACGATGATGACGATGACGGCGATGAGAACGCCGCCGCCGACGGCGTAGCGGACCCATTTGCGTGGTGTCGGTTCGGCCGGCGATGTGGCGGCGGCGGCCTGCTCGCTAGCAATGGCTGCCTGTAGATAGAGTAGTGTAGCAGTGATGGACAGATCAGATAGGTGGCGATTTTATTGGCAGCTATTCGAGGCGAGTGTTGAGCAAGAGATTAGATATGATGGCTGGCACGTTTTTAGTCTACGATGGCTTGATGAGGAAAGTCGTGAGTATGTGATCCAACATAATAATATTAAAATGACAATTTAAAACGACGCTAAGAGCAATTTAAATAAATTTATCGTTGATACTGACTTCCGTTTCGTGTAGATCCGTTTGCGTTACTGTCATTGCAGTAACGTTTCGTCGGGCGATCGTTCGGGCGAGTGTCGTCTCTTTCCGATCGACTATTATCGACTGAGGTGCGAATGTGATGAGCGCCGAATTAAGAGCACCATTTGCGATGTTCTCGTCGCTTCATTGTGAATTATGCTGATAATGACGTAGATAAGAGTAATAGTATTAGTTTATTGATTACGTCCATGAATACTGTACGGCTCTTCGAATTTATGAAAAAGTGTCATTTTTGGCACGAACATTATAAAAATTGATAGGAATAATGCTAACATACTCTAACACAGAGAAAAACAAAAAATATTATTCACAGATCTTATTATTTTCTTCACAGCAACTTCTATTTTTGGAATGTTCAGTATGAAAAAACTGGGCTAAATCGTCTATAGGCGGTTTTAAATGTTGTCTTATTCTGAGTGAGTAATGTAATTTTTTTACAACACATTTATTTGTTATACCTGAACATGCGTTAATTCTGAAATGTTCAGATTGATGAGCACTTACACTATGTCCTTCGTATAAAACGATTTCTCTTTTGCCTCAAAATATGTATTTTTTCCTGCAATATCTCCTTCATCGGTACCAAGTCTCTTTCCAGTGATAATATTTCTGAGGTCTGAAAACCGAAAATAGTCGATAAGAGCCATATCCGGATAATACCGTAAATATGGTCGCAATTCATAGCTCTTTCCATTGATTTTTGCCATAGTTTCCAGCGACATGCCTAAACAGCGTATTGTCTTGGTGGAACAGCACATCTGCCCCCGCCATGTACATTTTTTGTACATTTTGAGCTTCAGGGACCAGGGCAACCAGAAATTAGGAGAGGCTTTATCCAACATTGTTCACTCAGATGACTACCAATTGGACTAAAGCATTATTTGTCAATAATTTATAAAAAGAAGTAGCTTAACCGCGTTCGATCAGCCCAAAACACTTCTCAGAGGTCGCGCGGCAGACATTTTATGAAAAGCTCTGGCATGTCCAAGAAAATATCCAAGAAAAAATCAAACATTTTTTAAATTTTCTGTAGGGTATCATCGATTTTTAGCAACCGTGCTTTTCGGTCTTCCGGACTTATTTTGTTGACTTCTAGATGTTTTAGTCTGTAACTGCCACATTTGGGCGCCTAGTACGAGTATCATCTTTAGTGTACAGAATCGCGATTTTTGTTTTGGCTGGGGTCAAACCCAGATAACATTTTCTGAAGACATGGTTTGACTCTGGACCAATTTGCCCATAACAAATATTGTGTTTTAAAAAGACACGAAAAACGATGTCTTATATTCCAGTCCAATAACAATAGTTGCTTCAATCAAAATGAAATATCGAACTAACCAAAAGTCCTATAGATGTCAATTTTTGTTTTGAGTCGTTTGAAAGATGTATGTTTAATGTTCATAAATAATTTCATCTAAAAATGTGTCCTTCTACCAATCGATACTGACTTTCCGGACTACCTGTTAGATGGTTAACTGTTTTATTTTATGTTATGGCGATAATAAGAATAATGATCACAGCAGAAGCAGATTGTATTTGACCCAGCCTAATAATACATGAACATATTGACAGATCGCGCCATTTGTTGGGCTAAAAATACAGACTGCACTCCTAGCTATTGAAATTGCTGTGTGTTGTTTGCGCTGTGGCCGCAATCAACAATTCCGTCCTATCCAGCCGCACATCCTCCAAACAATGATCAATATCAGTGACGAAACCTTCCCCGATGACTCGATCATCAACACGCCAACTCCTCAGCCGCCGCCGCCGCAGCCGCAGCCTCCACCGCTCTTCAATCTACCCCCACCTCTAATCAATCTACCCGCTCCCAAAGTGCTCAGCCGCCAGACGTCAACGTCGCGACTCGACGTGGACGCCTTCGCCAGCACCGAGATCGCCTCCCTGTCACCATTCGACAGTCACCAGTCGCACGACAAGGCGCGCTCGCTGTCGCCCGAATGTCTCCGCAGCCCGTTCATCGGGGTGTCGCCGCCCAAGAACGACGCCACCACGACGCCGGTCGTCGTCGGCGGAGGCGGCGCTCCAAAGATCAGCGGCGCCTTCCAGCGGCTCGCTGCCCCGGCGAGCGGATCGACGGTTAGCCTCAACTCTGAGGGATTCGTGAAGGGCGGTGGCACCAGTCGTCGCCTGGGTGCCGCCTTCAAGAAACAGCCGCACTCGCTGCTGTCCAAGAAATCCGCCTCGGTCGACAGTCTCAACTACGATCGGAAGACGCGTGACAGCAGTGGCAGCATCGACCAGCATGGGGCCACACCACCACTAAGCGCCACCACGACGGCCGGCCGTCGTCGAACGATGCGCTACGATCATGTGCAGAGCAAGGTAAAGGCTTCGATCGATGAACTACGCGAATCCGATCGACTGCAGCGCCAGCAGCGTCTGCAGCGTCACCGATCGATGCCCGAAGCGCTGTGCGGCGGCGAGCAGATGCCGCCGGCCAAGCCGCCAAGGACCAGCGCGCCGACGAGCGACTCGCGTGGCGATTCCGCGCCCGCCGCCGATGTCCGCCTGCAGCAAATGCAGGAACTTCTAGCCGAAAAGGAGCAACACCTCGCCGCCTGCTATGCGGCCAGCCAACGCGAAAACGACGAGCGCATGCGACTGGTCAGCAAAATGGACGCCATGCGCCTGGAGCTGCAGCGCACGCGAGACGAACGTGAGCAGCGCGAGCGCGATCACCAACAGCAGGTGGGCAAGTTGCAGCTGCAACTGCAGCAGCAACATCTGCTGCAGCATCTTCAAGTGCCGACGGCCTCGAGCAGCACATCGACTGGCGCATCGACGTCGGGAGCTTCGTCCTCAACGGCTTATCCGCCATCGTCTTCGGTGGCCAGCAGCGATGGTCACCGACGTCGAAGCACGGCCAATTTGACCGGCCACGATGACGTCGACGACGCCTCATTCGGTCTGTCGGTGGCCTCGTCACCGGCTGCGGGCAGTTTGCACACTGTCAACTTGGGACTGCACCATCGGCAATCGTTTGGCCGCAAGTCTCCACCGCATAGTGGCCAGGAAGGCGCGGGCGGAAGAGCGAGAAGCGTCAGCAGTGGCATCGGCAACACGACCGGCGATAGTTTGACGTCCGACGCGGCGGCGACGACGACGCAGGCGCTGTTCGTCGACCACAATCGGTCTGCGCAGTCCTCGGGCGCGTGTCCGATCATCACCTCATCTTCGATGTCGAGCGATCTTCAGGAGTTTGATGCTGATGCTGACGCGGATGCCAATGCGCAACATCAGCATGATATTGTCTTGCATTTGCCGCCGCGACGCAACCACTGGAGTGGCGTCGGTGCACAGCCAGATGGCGGACATGAGCAGGCTCCGCCGACGCATCGGCGTCGTCGGCTGGCGCGTTCGCTGCGCAAGCGATTGGCGCGTATGCTGGGCCGTTGTGCGCCGTGTTTGAAGGGCTTGTCGTCGTCGAAATCGTCGGCATCTTCGTCGTCTTCGCATCGCCGACGAGATCGAGCCGGTGCGGACGATTGCTACGATGAGGACATCAGTATGCTGTATGTTGGACTGGATGAGGAGATCAACAGCGGCGATGAGGGGTCCGCCGTTACGGCCACAACGGGATATAATAGTTTTTAGATTGTGAATTGTAGTTATTGTGTTTTTAGAATTGTAGTTTTGTCGAATAAGTTATGTCAAATAAGTAATGTCATTGAACGTCTATCAATTCCCATTAAAACGATCGTAGGCTCGAGGAAACTTCTATCTAGCTTATATTTTATTACTGTTCACGAATATAAAATATATCTACTCGAAACACTGGTCAAAGAAGTGCGTCAAACGCGCATAGAAGTACGGCAAGACGTGCTGCAGCGAATGGTCCTCGTCCGGATATGCCTGGCAAGAAAATATTCGTTCGAGGATATTACATAACTTCGTCGACATCCGCCACCGCACATCACCACTCACCATCTGCTCAAACTCAATATCGGCCAGCTCCAACTTCCGCGCCAACTCCATCGAGTGCTGGAAGTGCACGTTGTCATCGCCGGTTCCATGAACCAGCAAATACCGGCGATTGCGCAACGCCTCCGCCTTCTCAACCAGGCTGCCGTTCTTGTAGCCCACCGCATTGTCGCGCTCCAAGCCCATGTACCGTTCCGTGTACAGCGTGTCGTAGCGCGTCCAGTCCGTCACTGGCGCCACGGAGGCGCCACAACGGAACACGTTCTCCGTGTCGGCGGCCAGCGCCATGCCGGTCGCATAGCCGCCGTAGCTCCAGCCCCAGATCGCCACGCGCTTGGCATCGATGTACGTGAGTGTCTTGGCGAGTTGTCTGTCGGATTGCACAAGTAGTTAGTATGTAATCTGGACTGAAAAGCTTCCTCAACTCACCCCGCCACCTCAATCTGATCCGCCACCTCCGACTGTCCCAGCCGCTCGTACACCGCATGCAACGTCCGCACATCGCGCCGCTCCGTGCCGCGCCCATCGATCTGCGCCACCACCACCGACCGGTTGGTCGCCACGAACGCCGAGTAGCCCAGCGTCCACGCCGAGGTGCCCGCATACGTTCCCGGACCCGCGTACACGTGCACCAGCAGCGGATACGCTTTGTTGGCATCGAAGCCGGGCGGCAGCTGCAAGCGCACGCGTGCCGTGTAGCCGCCACCGGTCACCGGCACCTCCATGTACTCGATCTGCGGCTCGGCCACCGACTGCATGAGCTCGCGCAGCGCCGCGTTGTCCTCGAGCGTGCGCACCAGCCGCAGAGTGCGGTCGGCCGAGCGCCATTCGTAGGTGTCGTAGCGCGGCACGGCCGGTCCCTGCGAGACGAGCACCAGCTGGCTGCCGGTGGCCGCGAACTGGGCGTCAAAGTGCGAGTAGCCGGGGAATTGATCACCGGCGCACGTCAGACAGTGCACTGTGGCGTTGGCGTTGAAGACGACGTACAGCTGGCGGTCTTGCGGAGCGGTCATGTTGTTGCCGAGGAAGAACAGTGCATCGTCGGCGTGGTTCCAGTGCACGATGCGCTGTACGTTGAAATCGCCGCTGGTCAGCTGACGGCGGCCGCCTGAGGCGGTGGTCGCGGGCTGTGTCGGATGGGTGACGATGTGCTTGTGGTTGTCGATGTCGGCGATGAGGGCGATCTGTTGCTGGTCGCGGTTGAGGAAGAGCGGCTCGCCGATGGAGAGCCAGCCGTCCGGCGAGCTGATGTCGAAGAGCTGCGATTGGATTTGGATTATAGTAGTGGGAATCGTCTGCGGTGAGGATTTATGTTATTGGATGGTATTTCGCTTTTCAAGAGACTTCAACTTACCTCATTGCCCACCACCGTCGTCACCTCCTTCGTCTCATACTCCTGCACGTACGCCCGATTCTGCTGCCTATTCATCCAAACGGCCAGCACGCGCTCCTCCGACGTCCAATCCACTGCCGTCAGCACTGCCTCATCGACGCTCTGCTCCTTCAGCCTATTTGGCACCGGCAACTCAACCGACCTGTCCAGCACTGGCGTCAAAGCATTCTCCGGCAATGCCACCCACAGCAGGCGCACGTGCGGATTCACCGTGCCCACCTTCGGATAGCTGATGTGCTGCGGACGCGGATACTGCGATTCCAAACCGTCCGTATGCTTGCCAAAGTGCCACATCGTCACCGTTCGCACGGACGCATCGTCGAACTGTGCGTACGCCAAACTCCGGCCGTCCGGCGCGAACCACAGAGCACGCGCCCTGCTGAAGATCTCCTCCTCGTACGCCCAGTCGCAGATGCCGTTGAACACGGCCGCACTGCTGGTGTTCGTGATGGCCACCACCGAGGCGGGCAGATGGGCAGCGGGAATGTAGTACAGGTTCTGGCGCTGCACGAAAGCAATTTGATTGCCGCTCGGACCGAAGGTGGCATAGTCCAGAACAGTGTCGTTTTCGTCGCCGGTTGCGCTGAGCTCCACAATCGGTCGCGTGCCGTTGACCACCAGCAGCTGGTAGCGCGACTTGCGACTGTGTCGGAACACCTGCTCGCCGTACTGCTCGAGCAGAACGTACTGGCCATCGGCCGACAGCTGCTGCGTGTACGATGTATTCAGTCCGACGGCGCTGGCTTCGAGCAACCTCCGCTCGCCCTCCGTCTGCGGATCGTACAGCACCAGATCGCGTGCCCGATTGAACTGGATTCGCTCGTGCGCCGATCGGTCGTGCCACTGGCCGGAGGCGCGTTTCGGAGACAACCGTCCGCTGTAGACGTCGTCCAGCCGAAGGGCGGTCCTCGCGTCGGCGTCCTGGCCCCACGAGGTGGTCGTGAACACGATGATGACGGCCAGCAGGGCGGCCCCGACGAGCACGCCGCCGATGACGGCGTAGCGGAACCAGTAGCGGTCGATCAGGCGCACCGAGGCGGGCTTCTGCTGGTCGGCGGGAGACTTTGGCTCCGATTCGGGCATCGGATGGGATTCGACGTCGCGAGCGGCGTTGGCCTGTACGAGGGGAGGCGAATGGATAGGCGGTAGTGAGATGAACGTACCGAGGCCGGTACCGACTTGGATGGTGGTACCGCCCATGCCGTTGGCGGCACTGGCGAGGGAAAAATGGGGAATCGGAAAAAGCGGGAGTCGAGTGACAGTTCGACAACCGCCCATGCCCGGAAACATCCGGAAGACCTACGATTGGAATAGAGAATACGCAGGTTTGGATGGGGCAATTTTGGCAGAGTGAGATGTTATTTCCAAATTAGTGTGTGATGAGGATGAATGTGTGGGATTTAGGTGGCACGCGCTTTGTTTTGTTCATTGATACGCTATTGAACATTTTGGCGCAGAGATTAGATACTATTCAGGTGTGTGAGTGCACGTTCGACAAAGTAATGCCAGACGAGGCAATAGCAATCCGCAGTGTATTCGGTGTGTGAGAGTTATCTCTGAAGTGCTTGAGAATCGCTTGTGATTACGGGTTCGATACGAATTGAAAGTTATATGGCTTGATTTTTTCACTGAAATAAGCGAGTTAGGTAATAGTGTTGGAATAAAAAACGAATATAAGCTTTTACTTACATCCATGTCCGATCGACTTTGCATCATTGCGACGACGTTAATATTGAACGTTGGCAGTTCGGAATTGAATAAGTATAACAACAGCCCGAGTGGTGTGGACTGTTCGGTTCGGCCGACGGTCAGTAACTGATGTGCGAGTTATCGCGATACTCACACCTGAATTGATTGTAACACAAACCGAGGGCGACAGAGACAAATATATCGCGATATGGGTAGCTGGAATGGTGGGTCGATACAAGGAGATTCAAACTGACTTATTTCTTGAAAAATAAAACGGTTGCGATATCTCCAACATGGAATACTTGTTGCAGATTGATGTATTACTTAACTTATACGATGAACAAAAATCAATTGCATGCCCCAGTTGGAACATAAATATGTGTTACTTATTTCTTGTTAGTGTGTGTGTGTGTGTCTCGAACAACCACAATAAAAATCCTATAATAAGAAGCATATTTGTCGTGTCCGGCGACAGTGTAGACATATAGGCATTCACGTGTCCGAAGTTCTCGTTAGTTTCGTCTGGTGTTGTGTCCGTCCGCTTATAATTAAAATATCCTACTTATGACTTTAATGATTCGAATTGGAAAATCCATTCTGATAATGTTCGATTGCGATTATGACATCGCATATGTGTGCATTGTGTGTTTGTGTGTATTGTGATTTGGTCTCGAATCTACAAAACCAGACATCCATCGAAGAACCTGACCAGTTGCTCGCCATAGAATGCATCACGGTCCTTCTGGCACTCCTGCTGATGTGGCACCTGATACACCTGTAAAAATAGAAAACCATATATGTATTTTCCTCTATTCTCCTCTCACTCTTCTCTTCTCACTTCACTCACCCCTCGCAACCCGTTCTCCTGCACGGTAGGCGCTCCACTGCCCTGCGCCTCCCACACGGCCAGAAGCTCGCTATGCTCGTGCAGCTGATGCGCCCGCTGCATCAGCCCCATCTGCAGATACACATCCTCTCCCGGCCTTCCCAGCAGCCGGTCAGCAAACAAAGACACCTGCGTCCACCAATCGACCACCGGCTCCACCAGTGCCGTGCACCGAAACACTTTGCCCAGTGTCCGATTCGCGGACGCCCAGCCGGCCATATATCCGGCCAGACCCTCACCCCAGATGCCCACTTGCGGTTCGCTCAGCTGCCGCTCCCTTGCAACCAACCAACCGGCTGCCTGCAGCAGATCCTCCGCCTCCAGGCGGCCTGGATTGCGGCCGTGCACTGCGTGCGTGCGTCCGACCGGCTGACGGGTGGCACCGCGACCGTCGACCTGCGCGACGGCAACGAGACGACTGGCGGCCATGAACTCGGGCCACTGCCAGCGCCACTCGGAGGTTCCTCGATAGGTGTCGGGAGCGCGATAGGGTTGGACCAGCAGTGGAACGCTATCAGGTGCGGCATCGGCGTATCCGTGCGGTCGCAGCAGCCGAATGTTGATGCCGTCGCCAATGCTCAGCCATTCGACGTGCGGCTGGGGAATGCCGTCGACGGCGAGTCGCTGGCGAAGTGCCAAGTTGGACTGGAGTGTGCGGAGATGGCGGATAGAGACTAGCGGTTGGCGGGATAGTCTGGCATCATCAGCCCTCACGCTCCACTCGAAGATGTCGTGCCGCGGAACGGCCGGTCCCTGCGCCTCGAGCACCAGCATCTGGCTGCCAGAGCGATGGAAGTGCGCGTCAAAGTGCTGATACAGCCCGGCATCGATGTGTTCGTTGGCGCAGGTCAGACAGTCGCCGTTTAGCGGGCCTATGCCGCGACTGCTAACCGCATACAGATGGCGATGCCATGGCTCGTCGACTGTGCTGGCAAGATAGAAGAAGAGGCCGGCGGTGCGGTCGTAGTGGACGATGCGATCGACGTGCAGATTGGTGGTGACGATGCTGGCATGCACGCCATCCGGATGCAGGTGGTAGACGATGAGCGAGCGGAAGTCGCCGATGGACTGTACGAGGCCGAGGAACTGGGTATCGATGTGCAGGCGGCCGGAGAGGCGGAGCCAGCCGGATTGAGCGGTGATGTTTGTTATCTGGGAGAATAGAGGATTAAGTTGATTTTGTGCATATAGGTCAAAGTCTTGGCATTATACTCACCACCTCACACCCCGCTCCCAACCTCGTAGTTCCGCACCCCCACACCGTCGCACGCGTCTGCAACCTATCCATCCACACAGCCACAAACCTGCCCGCCTCCGACCAACCCGCCGAGGCCAGCACCAGCTCCTCATCGCTCCTCTCACGATCGGCCAGCCAGTCGGGCTTCGGCAACGCCTTCAGCAGCTGCAGCTCGCCCAGTGATCCGGTGAGATTCATCACCGAGACGTAAACTGCCGGATTGCGTCCGCCCATTACCGCGTACGGAATCTGCGTCTCGTCGCGTCGCTCACGCGGCTCCCAACACGAGTCCATCGTGCGGTCGAGTCGCCGATCGTCGAAGGTGGCGAAGGCCAGTTGACCGCCGTCCGGTGACCACCACATGGCCGGCTGGCCTTCAAACATCCACTCGCCGTAGGTATAGTCACAGATGCCGCGATATATGGGTATTGAACTCGATGCGGTCGCGTTTGGCGCGAGACGCGGTTGCGTGCTGACCGTCGACACGATGGCGCCCACATCGTCGGCGCGCTCGTAGTAGTGCACGTGGCCGTTCTGCACGAACGCCAGCTGACTGCCCCGTCTGCCGAACGACGCGTAGTCGACAGGTGTGGCGCTGTGCCGCTCGTGCGTCAGGCGCATGGCGCGTGCGTGTCGCAGCGGCACGGGCAGTTGATCGAGTGCGATCAGGCGGTATCCGCGCGGGGCGCCAGCAATTAGCAGGAACGTGCCGTCAGCGGACATTTCGTACGATCGGGCTGCTCGCAGCTCCGGATGGTGGGCGGCCAGCAGCAGTGTCTCGGTGTCGGTGCGTGCGTCGTAGCGGACCAACGATCCGTCGGCTCGTCGATGCAGGCGATGCCCTTCGACAGTCCAGGAGCCGTTCAGCGGCACGGGTTGCAGGGCCGGATCGAAGAGAGCGGCGATAGGCAGCAGCGGTTGCTGGTGCTTTTCGACGGGCGGTGTGAGTGTTGGGGTAGGTGGCGAGGTGCCATTGGCTCTGACACTGACCTTGTCGGAGAGAAGTGATGACGCGATCGTCGTGTTCGATGAAGTGGCATTGGCACTGCCATCGTTGGCGCCAAGGAAGTGTTCTGTGTCCGAGTTGTGCAGCTTCGGAATGAATATGCCGGCTGCGAAGATGACTAAGAAGCAGATGCATATTGCTAGAATTGTGTTGCGAGTGTAGCGGTCGTTCCAGGCGGCACGGACGCGAGATCGGAACTTGGGTAGCGTTGCTGATGATCTGGTCGGGGAATGCGGAGGAGCCTGCTCCATTTCGAATTGCTCCCGTGTGTAACCCTGGTTGGTAGTGCCGTGGTTGTGGGCGTTGGAGCACACGACTGATTGATAGTCGCTCGATTTATCGTTGTGCGAAGACAAGCTGATGGAAGGATTTTGTCGATTGGGCTCTTCGTTGGAAGTTCTGGTTGAAGTTGTAGGAAAGCTTGCTGGCACAAACACTTGATTGCCAGCATCTGCATTAGCGAATGACGAACGGTACGAAGCTAGCGAATTGCGATTGGCGACGTTATCGATGATTTCGACAAAGTCTGCGTTCGGGTCGTTCGGGTTCCAAGCCTCATTGGATCGGTCTACGATTGGCTGGAAGACAGATTCAACAAGCTCACATGGAATATTCTGTGGCATGCAGCTGGCCTGCGAACTTAGGAAGCGATTCAACTCCTCCATCGGACGGCTGATAAGCGACGTTGTAGAATTTGCGGAATCAATTGATTGACGAGTGATTGACGACGATCGTCTGGCGCCGAATGGGCGATACCGATTCGCATTATCGGGACCGACGATGCTCGCGTTTTCGATGACTGTGGGTAGCCCATTCCTGTGCGCGCAATCAGCCCGGCTGTTGCGCCGGCTTCGATCGGGATTGGGCGGTCGATCGGCGATGGCCCATTGGGTGACCGATTTGTCGGGAATCATACCGTCGATTAGGACGAAAACACACAAGAACGGACGAAACTAGCGGACGGACACAAAGCACGACGACACAAGATCACTGGACATCTAGTTGAAGACTGATAGGCTATGAACACTAACGCGTCCAGGATAACGGTACTTCTTCGTTGGATATGCGAGAACAAGCTGTGTATACTCTCTTTCTCTTTGGGTCAAAGTTGATGATACATTGGGCCACACTGTGAATGTATGTATTCGAACTAGAATTATTTTGCAAATAAAGTCTTGACTGTATTTAATGATTGAAATTAATACCCAACAATAAAAGGAATAATTTGATTTATCAATATTCAGTAAATTCGTTTGAAATAATAAATATAAATATTTTTAATTATTCAATGCATTTTTTTGTGTCTCAATAATAACAATCTTGTGTTACGCAAGCGTACAAATATTGTGTACACGTTTTTCGATAGATCTATTCAAAATTGCCTCTTTACCATTTGAACTATACGCCTATCATTTCCATAGGGCGCATCAGTTCCAGTTTATTGCAGGTGACATTTTAATTATTTATGTAACAGTCCGAGTGTTGTTGTACAAACATCTTGTCAAGAAATCCGAAACCTTTTTGAGGTAACCTACTGCAGGCCACGTCGCGTCGAAAACACGTTCTGGAATATTCGTCTGTAGAAATAAGGAAATGGCAACACATTAATGATGATCAACCAAATAGTATCTATATTTAAGTTACTTACACACAATTCGGTTGTGTCCGGTCGGTTATTATTGTATTGATCACATCTCGGCAACATAAACACTCTTGTACCATGCGAATCCCCAAAATAATCTCCAGTAGAGACATTCGCCAATTTTTCCAAGTATGATGACTTTGTTTTCCGAGTAAAGTGAAAATCGGCTTTGGTCGCACTCAGACTGGCACACCGATAGTCAACTGGCTGAATCAAATCCGCATAGTCATTCTTGACTTCCAACGCCAGTGCACTTACAAAACTCGCATAGCCGTCTCCCAAGATGCCAATCTTCAGAGGATCGATGATAGCGTTGTACTCAACCGATGTTAAGTAGCTGCATGAACAATTCATATTGAATAAACAACTTGAGTTTATATGACAAATTTTGCACTTACCGTACAATCTCATTGATTTGCCCCGCTTCCTTCATTTCCCGCCTACCGATCTGCATCACTGCAGGAAATCGAGCACTCAGCGGCGTCAGCACGCGCGCCAAAACCAACGAGCGATTCAGCGCCAGCCAATCAGGCCACTCGAAACGCCACTCACCATCGACGACGCCAGCCGATGGACGTCGGCCGGCGTACGGCAGAACCAGCAGTGCACAAGGTTCCATAAGGTAGCCGTCCTCGTCGGGTGCTGGCAGGCACGAATACGGCAACAGCAGTTCAGCTCGCATCGGGCCGAACCTAGATCCGTTGCTCGTTTTCACCCAGCGTCGTTCGAACTTCGGTAGCTCTGCAATTTCTTCGCTTTCCCTCAGCTCGGCATTCGTCTCGATCGTCAGCACTAGATGTAACTGACAGAACGTATTATCAGTAACATTTCGAGGCTGCTGGCCGCACGACCATCGGAACACATCGAACCGAGGCTCCGCCGGTCCCAGAGACTCAAGCACCAGCAGATCCGAAGCACTGCCCGCAAAGTCCACATCAAAATATGTCCAATTCTTGTAATCGCTAAACATACTACATGTCAGACATTCCGGACTCAGCGGAACGTCGTCGTCGTCAGACTCGACCATCTGCGAGTAGAGATGACGTTGCGGCTTAAGCGCCGGACTGCTGGCATTGCTGCCCAGATAAAAGATTACGTTCGGTTCGACGGACCAATGAAGCACACGTTCCACGCTGATTACAGTATCGGCTGGCTGATGGGCAGCCATCCAGTTAGATCGGTCGCTCGCCAGCACCTCGAACAGATGCCAGCTGATGTTGGAATCGGGCAGTGCGCTGGGCTGGACCAGGATAATGCTCGGATAGTGTTCGTATTCACTATCCGATGGATGGCTGAAGACCGCACGCTGTACCGGCAGCCAATAGTCGCTGGGAATGAAGGCCACCGTTGAGCAACGGTCGTCCTCGGGCCAGTCCATGTGACACGTCCTCACGTGGGTCAAAGTGAGATTGTGGTTGAGCACCTTGACTACCAACTGCTTGAACGACACCCAACCAACGGACGTAAAACCTATGTCTGGTATTCCTTCTATATCTTTCGCCATACTAACAGATACGCTTGCATCGCGCAGCCAAACGACGCGCAATTCGAAACGTTTCACCAGATCGACTGGCTTTGTGTCCGACTCCTTCTGGTCTGGACGTGACTGCGATAGATTTCCCGCCGCTGTCATGTTGTATCGCAGATACGCTAGCAGATCTCCGTTCGGCGAGAACCAGAGCGGCACCGGCTGTGGCCGCCGACGCTGCAGATCGTCTATGTTGTCGTCGGCGGCGTTGATCCGCCAGACATGCAACCAACGGGCGACGACGGCAAAGAAGCCTGTCATCGTCGGTCTGTCGATGCACAGCGGATCGATCAGGGAATGCGCGAACAGCTGTTCGGCGCTCGAGTAATAGAACAGGCAGTTGTTGTGCAGCAGAATGACCTGACTGCCGCGGGGCCCGAAAATGTACACGTCTCGGATGGTGGGCACTTTGTCACTGTAGATACGTTGGCCGCAACTTTCGCTGAGATGCCGGGGCAATTGGATGATTATGGTGTCGCTGGTATTGTGAGTGACAACGTTGGCTGCCGTTCGGTACAGAGAGAACAGCGATTGCATCGGAGCACTGGGATTTCGATGTTCGAGCAGGGCGAAACGTGCATCGGCCGAGAGTTGGAGCGATCGCAGCCGATGTGTCGGTTGGTCGATGCGCTTCGCTTCAACCAGGACGGTGACGTTGTCGGAGCGCACGTCGTGGAGCACGATCGATCCGTTGGCGGTGATGAGGAGGCGCAACGAGGTGTTGGAGGTGGCGGATGCGTCCGCACCGTGGTACCATGAGCCGTTGGCGCGTCGCGGTTCGAAGCGATTGTCGAGCAAACTTTCGAGAGTAAAGCGTTCGCGTGTGGCTGTCATGCCACCGGCTGATGGCCGATGTTTGATTTTACGTTGGTTTACTGTTTCGTCTGAACGGTGGAAATATACACACACTATGGCGAATATTATGGCTAGTGTTATGGAAGAAAGGACCAAAATCCATTTGGTCCATTTGATATGACAATCTGGTCGGTTGTTATCGACGGTAATATCATTGTTCTCGTTGATGGCATTCGCATCATTCATAGGATTGCTAACGTCCAAAGCAATATTCACGTGTCCAGCGGCCGGAATTGGAATGTCTACACGTTCTTGTCTCACATCATAGACTACATCTGGCAAATTCATCGTTGCACACTAATGCTCTGTTGTCTGCAGTGTGTTGGGCGAATGAAGAGTTTATGAATCATGGAGGTAGTTGGAGGAGAAATAGTGTGTGAAAGAATTTACTCCAAGTCGGAGTGCATTTTTCGAGTATGCATAATAACAACAGAGACTATATACTCCATTTATACAATAGCTTTATTATTATATAACTAATTCCAGATCTCCCTGCGTGTGCCGATGCACTTGAGCAGAAAATGATCCAACTGGCGGTAGTATTCAGCACTCCCGACCTCTTCGCCTTTCCGCTGATAATACTGTTCGCCGAGAAAAAACAACAAAAACACTCAATTATCACCAGCTTCCCAACACCAAATTAACCTCAAACTCACCTGAACTTTGTTCATCATATTCCCAAACTTGAACACCGACCCTCGGTCATCCAATTCATGGTTATCATTCCGCGTCTCCACCAAGAACATGGACTTGTTGCCGTAGTACTGAGTGGTTACCAAATTACTGTACAAATACTCCTGGGCCCGGCCATGCACCGTTCCCATCAGGCGCTCCGCATAGAACGACGCCACCCATGTCCAGCTTTTAATAGGTTCCTCAACAATGACGCACCGCACGAAATCCTCTAAACTATCCATGTTCGCGGCCAGCGACGTCACCAGCGCCCCATAGCCCCGTCCGCGCCACACCATCCGGTCGACATCGACGCACCGCAGCATCTCGGCCAGCCGCCTCGTCGCATCCATCAAATCCTGCGCCTCCGGCCAGACGGTTCGTCCGCGCACGGCGAACAGTTGCTGACGGCCCATCCGCCCCGAGCCGCTCATATCGAGGGTAGCCACCACCGCCGACCGATTGGCCACCAGAAACCGCTCGAAGCCGCTCGGCCAGCGCGTCGTGCCCGCAAACGTGTCCGGCCCATCGTAGACGTTGATCACGAGCGGAAACGTGCGCAGCTCCTGTGCCCGGCCCGTATACGCCTCGTCCCAGACGTGCTGCGGCCGGCACGCGGGCTCGTACTGCGGCGGCAGCGCCAGCCGCACGCACGCTATGATGCCCGACGGCAGCCGAATCCGCTCGAAGCTCAACACCGGCTGCGTCCGGTCGCTGGCGGGAGTGTCGTGAGCCTGCAGCTGGCGCTGGTGCCGCAGCCGCACAATGCCGTCGTTGTACATGCCCCACTCGAAGACGTCGATCCGCGGCCGCGACGGCCCCTCCGAGTAAAGAACGAGCAAGCGGCTGTCGTCGAGCCGGTTCATGCGCACATCGAAGTGCGAGTAGTAGCTGGTGTCGCGGCCCTCGTCCAGCCCGCAGGTCACACACTGGCTCACATTGTTCATGTAGACGTCCGTCACGTACAGGTCGCGCTCTTCGGGCTGCTGTTGTCCGTTGCCGATGAAGAAGATCAGGTCGAGCGTTCGATCGAAGTGCACGATGCGCTCGGCGTGCAGGAAAGCTTGGGCGCGGATGAAGTGGCGCCCGCGGTCGGTGCGTTTGATGACAATCACCTGATTGGTGACGATCACTTCGTCGGGATCCATGCGATTCATGTTGTAGTCGAGCGGCTGGATGAAGGCCAGCAGGTCGGAGGTGTCGCTGAAGATGGCCGGATGGATGAACCGCTTCCAGCCAATGAGCGAGCTGTACTGCGAGTTGAATTGATCGAGCTGTGAGAAATGCAAGGGTATTGATGAAATTAATCTGTTAGGCACAATATAATCCACCATTCACCTTCTCGCACCGACCCAGCACATCGCACACGCGTATCGATTCTTGCTCTTGGATTCGATTCAGCCACACCACCACCAACCGATTGTCCGACGTCCAGTGAACCGACGACAGAATGATCTGCTCACATTCTCTCGTCAAGCGGTCGCACCAATTCCGTGGCATCTCGATCAACATAGACGCGCCCACATGACTCAACCGCTTGCCGACCTGCACCACATAAAGCGAAACCGACGGATTGTCGATATCCGCCGTCGGCACACAATCTATATCGAAATTGCTTCTATTCCGCTCGAACTGCATGAACGTAGCCCGATCCCGATCCCACTCATTGTTAACGCTCGTCTGCTCAAGCTTCTCGTGCACAACCGTGTCATCGAAAACCGCATACGCCAGATACTGGCCATCTGGCGAGAACCACGAGGCTCGTTGATCACCTCCGAACATCTCGTGCTCGTACACATAGTCTGCGATGCCGGCGCGACTGTACGGCACGTCCAACGTTCTATTGTATATCGTGGCCGTACGGTTGGGCTGCAGCGACGTCGGCCGATACATCAGCAACTTTTCCTGCACGTACACCATCTGGCTGCCGTGCGGCCCGAAATAAGCAGCCTCCATGATGCCGTTGATGCCCTGACTGTCGCGCGACACTCGATCGCCGGCGCGATGATCGGTGTAGCGGATGTTCCAGCGATGCGGTCGACTGTTCAAGTACTTGATCTGCCAGCGACCGAGTACCACAAATTCGCCGTCGGCGGACACCTCGACTGACTGCAGATCATCGAGATATAAAGAAGAGTCCAGCAGTTTGGTGGGCTGTTCGTCGACCGGGGCGTCCCATAACATGCTGTGCAGCCAGACGACGCCCTGCTTGTCGACGACGATCAGATGGCTTCTATTGTGCCACGTGTTGTTGCCTGCCATCAGCCCGTCCGGCCGGGACGGCTCGTCATTCAAGCCGGAGAGGTCGAAGGGAATGTACGGATGCAATAACCCTTCAATATGCGTCAACTGGTCGATGGGTGCTTCGGTGGGTGGGCCAGGATCAGGTCCCTCGGGTGAATTTCGATAGACCGGGATGCGAACTTCGCGTACGATTTTCGTGAACGGATGCCCATAGATGGCCGAATAGATGGGGAAAAGCCCAAATGTGAGGAAGAACGAGATGAGCGCGATTAGCCAGAGACGCGAACGGAGCGCTTTGAGGTAGTGCACAAAAGTGGCGCGCGAGACCCACGGACATGGATAAGGATTGGTCAGGTGACGCCGCGGCAACTCTCCGGCCACTTCTGATGGCTGGAGCGGCATCCAGGTGTTGATGAACCGCCGCCAGAGGCGCCGGTGCAGAGGCACTGCTCGATTTCTACGCCGTGGATTGCGATTAGCTGCAGCAGGGCGGAATTGCACCGGCTCGCCAAAGGCGAATATGGGTGGTGCATTATTGCCCTGCTGGCGGCGCTGCGGTGACAAAGACCGATGTCGCCGCTGTTGCTGTCGAGCCTGCGCCGCTGGCCGTTCGGGCTGCCGATTGCCATGCACAAATTCGGGACGGGCGGGCCGTGGGTTATAGACAATCGGCACGCCCTCGACCATCACCGTTTGCGAGCGAACGCGATCGCGACGCAGTAGCGACGGCGTCGGTGGCCGTTGCGGATGTTGTTGTTGCAGCGGATGTTGCTCAGCATCAGCTAGCCGATCCTCTGGCCGCAAGGTCAGCTGGCGAGGGTTTTGGTTCCGGTTTCGGTTGCGCGGCATTGCGATAGCAGGGCATGTGATAGATGAATCACGATCTGGGAGCATGCAACCATGAAGTGAGAATATATAGAGATAGATCGAGTCACTCGAATGAGGCCGTCAGTTTTTCACTCCGATTGAGAAGCAATGAATACTCTGTCGACGGTCCTGAAAGAGAGTGAACAAAACATTGTTTGGAATTATAAATAAATAATGATAGACACTTTTTGATTTTATTTCGAGCCGTATAATTTGCATAAGTGTACACATGAGCCAGTATCAGTTTGAATTAGAAAAGCGATAATGAATATTCGGCCAATTGATGAGTATGACTCATCCAATAAGATTCTTCGGCCCGTCGTCTAAGCCACATCTACCGCATGACATGCCTCCCGAAAACACCGATCAAAATACTGCGACACCTTCTCCAACTCCTTTGCTCGATCGATCGACCGCACAATCTGCTCGAAGCGCACATCTTTCTCTTCCAGTTGCGCGGCCCATCGCTGACTCATCGCTCTTGCCTGCGAATGCTGGCCATGCACCAGCAGCAACTTCCGATCTGGCACCGTCATCTGCTCCAGATTCGCAGCTTCATAGGCTGGTTCGTTCTTCGTCAGATTGCCCATATAGCGTTCGGTGATCAGAGCCCGATGATGGCGCAAGTCGGTCACCGGCTCCACAACGGCAACGCAACGGATCCTTTTCTTCACATCGCGAGCCAACGCCAGACCGGCAACGAAGCCGCCGTACTGTTCGCCCCAGATGCCGATGCGATCGTTGTCGATGTTAAAGCCAGAGCGCACAAATCTTGAACAAAGGAATATATCAAAATTTCGCCCGAACTTCAAGATGTTTACGACCACTCTGTACTCACTCGAGCGCCCGCAACATATCGTCCGCCTCGGCCTTTCCCATATTCGCTATTCCGTCTCTGGTCCGCATCCATTGGCCGTTCCTCGAGTTTCCGGACGCATCAATGCGAATGACCACGTAGCGCCGCTCGGTGCCCAACAGCTCGGGCCACTGCATCCGCCACTCTGACGTGCCGTTGAACGTACCCGGCCCATTCGGCGACGTCACCACCAGCGCCGGATACCGATATTCGGTATCGTCGAATCGGTGGTACCGCGGCGGATAGGTCAGCTGCACACTGAAGCTTTCGTTGACACTTATGACTACGGGTATTCCGCCCAAGCGGCGTTGAACCTCATTCACCCCGTCGAGTCCGTTGCGCAGCACATCGATCTCTTCCGCTAGCACGAACGCTCTACGACCTCGAATCGTGACGCGCCACTTGAACACCGCGGATTGAGGAGCCGCTGGCCCCTGCTTCAGCAGCAAAAATAAATTCGCGCTGTTCGCAAACACCGCATCGAAATGATCATATCTCGGTGTCATGTGGCACGTCAGACATTGTCCCGTCGAGTTTCCGTTGGCATCGCTGAACAACGAGTACAATTGCATCTGTCGCGGCGAATTCTGTTCAATGGCCAGGTAGAACAGGATCGAGTGAGTGCTGTCCCAGTGCAGCAAGCGCAGCACGTTGCGCTTTGGAATGGGCTCGCTCAGAAATCGGTAATCGTTGTAGCCGTAGTTGAGAAGTGTGTGCTGATGTTCGGTTGGATAAGCGGCGATCACAGACTGTATCCCATCGCCCACATGGATTGACGTGAGAAATATCAGTTCACGATAGTTTTGATCGTCGAACAGGAGTGGCTGAATGGGATTCTGATACGTTGGTAGCTCATCTGCATCCTGGCATGTCGCGTTCACATCGCATATCGACACATAGGTCGTCAGCTGCCAGCGATCAGTCCACATCGAGACGATGCGCAGCGGTGTCCGGCTGATGTCGCCGCGCTTCCGCGAACCGTTTTCCGATGCTTCCGACCAGCCGACGGTCAGCAGCACGGGCTCGACGCCGGTCGCCATCAGCTGTCGTGGTGTTTGCACCAGGAAACTGCCTTTCGCTTGGGAGACCGTGTTCAAACGGAAGAAGTGCAGTCGCGGAATGGGCAGCGATTCGTTGACGCGAGCGGCAGCGACGGGATTGCTATCGTTGCGATAGTCCAGGAACTCGCCGACGGCCAGATAATCGCCTTTGGGCGAGAACCAGAGGGCGTGATCGCGCACGCCGTTCATGTCGAGCCGGTAGGCGGGCGGCATCAGTCCGTTTACCACATACGGCACTGCAGTGTGGTTCTTCGATCCGGAGGTTGTAAGAGCCGCAGAATAATCATCGATATGCATTTTATAATGAACATTGTTGTCCAGCACATAGACCATCTGATGGTTGAGCGGTCCGAATTCCTGGTACTGAATGATGTAGGGCACGGTACACGGGGTCGGGATCATGTTCGTCGTCTGCAAATCGAACACTTCGCACCTGATTTTCAGCTGATCGTACTCGTGCCGATTGTCGAACAGCTTCGTCTTTTTTGGAGGGTGGGGTTCCCCGATGTGCAGCGCTACGAAACGACCATCGGCCGAGAGCTGCAGACGATGCGAGGCGTTCAGACTGCTGGAGCCTTTGAGCAGGTCTCGAATGCCGCCGCTGGTGTAGTTGATCAGCGACAGCGTATTGTGTCGGCGGTCGTGGTAGAGAAGGGAATCGTTGTGCCATTTGGCAGTTGTTACGGTCAAATCGTCGATAACACCGCGGACGAACTCGGCGGGAGTGAAATAGTTGGGCTGTTGTGGTTTTGGTGGTTTTCTCATGATGTAAAGTAAAATGATCAACAGACAGGTGACCACTGTTAGAGCCAGATAGGCAAGAGAAATCCATCGGTTGTTTCGAATAGCCTGCCAGATTCGACTGCATATGTTGGAAACTCGCTGTGTCAATTTGTGGCAACAAGTATTTTCCGCTTGCATATGAGTCGTGCATAATAGATCGTCATCGTTATGGGGTATGTTTGGATTGCGCTGCACGGAGTCGGTAGTAGTGCAGCTATCGACCTGCAATGTATGAATATCATATCTCGTTATCGCGATGATGTCCCAGTGTGATAAGGAATGCTAGCTATATATACCGACGAAGACGCTGGAAATAGTTGATAATTTGGTTCCTGACGATGATCTGGATCATCGGAACGTCGTTGTTCGGCATTCGCCAATCGTTCGGTTCGGTTCGGAATTATAATATTTTCGATCACTGCTAATTCTAATCGATGACCGTTGCTGGATTCATCGGGCACCGGATGCACTTCGGCAGCAACGGCGCGGACATATGGCCGATAATGGACAAGATTTTCATCGACATTGTACGATACGTTCGGTTCGTAGGGTAGCGCCATGTTGGGCAGCAAGTGTAACCTTCATACTGTGCGTAAATTACATTCGATGATATTTCCGTGGTGACTAATCAGGCCAAAACAAGGTAGACTACAATTTCTACTCAATTTTGATTGATATCTATATATTTGCTGCAGTGTGAGATGATTCACCAACAATCAGACATGGATCACCGTGGTTTCGCTCATTCCGATCAATCACATTTCACTCCTTGTTTCTATTCCATCAACAACAACATCAGGCACTCTGATAGCGTCATCCGAATAACAATCATCCACCAAACACCGATGAAAATACTCGCCCAGTCTGCGCTCAACCGAACGCCTTCTTGCCAGCTGCTCATCGCTCTGATTCGGAAACACCACCGTCTGCAGCTCAACTTTTCCATTCATCATCTGCTTCGCCAACCGGTCAACCGCCTCCCACTCGAACAACTCGTGCGCACGCGGATACACCAACATCATACGCTTCCCATCGAACTTGCCCAGCTTTGCCATCCCCAACAAACCGCGCTCCTCGTTCCCAGTCCGATTGTTCGCCCAATCCGATAAGTTCATGTACCGCTCCGCATAGAACACCCGCGCCTCGTGCCAATCGACAATGGGCGACCACAGCGCAGCGCATCGCACCGGCCTGCTGCCGGGCATCGTCGTCCAGCTGCCGGCGGGCATCGCCAGCACGTTCGCCGCCACATTGGCGCCGTACCCGCTGCCCCAGACGCCCACTCGCGCACCGTCCACAATGCCCTCGCCCGTAAGCCACTGGATCGCCGACACGATGTCGGCGGCCTCCAGTTCACCGCCAGGTCTCGAGTACACATCATACATGCTGTCGCTCGACTGTCGGCTGCTGCCCGAACCGTCCACCTGGGCGACGATCAGGCGACGCGTGAGGGCCAGCCACCAGTGCCAGTCGATGCCGTAGCGCACATCGCCCAAATACTCGCCGGGCGCCTGCTGGCCCGCGTGCACCAGCAGCGGATACCGGTGGCCGGATTGAGTTCGATTGAGAGCATCGAGCGGCGCAATCAGCCGAATGCGGATCATCCGGTGATGGACGTTCGTGAAATTCATATAATGCAAACGGGGCAGTTCTTTTCCCTCGTACAGCGATTTAACGCGTTGCCTCAGACGGTTGTTCTCCTCGAGCTGTTCCATAAACTCGAGTTGAACGTGCACCGATTTCGCTATATTGTCTTCAATCGGTATCCATCTGAATAGTACGTGCATCGGCACCTGAGGTCCCTGGTATTCGAGCACGAAATACTGTTTCGTCGGATTGAATTGCGATGCATCAAAATGCTCGAAACGATATCCGATCGAAACCGAAGAGCAGGTCAAACACTGCGTCGAGTTGATGCCTCGCACCGTGGACAGCGTGTACAGGTGACGCTCTGAGCAATTCCGCCGAGGGCTGGCCAGGAAGAACAGATAGCCGAGCTTCAGATGCCAGTGCAGAATGCGTTCGACAAACAGCGAACTGTTGCTCAGCAGCACGTGCTGCGTTCGGTTGACGGTCTGGTTGTAATGCACCAACACAATGGTTTGCTCATCGTTCCGGTTCGGATCACCGATGTGAGATTCGGAGCCTTCGGTGGCTGTCGACGTCTCCTCGTTGGACAGTTCATTGGACACTGTCTGCACAACCGCCAGCTGCACTGTGGCCGGATTGTAGTGGATCTGCTGAGTCTGCAGCCAACCGGTGGCCTGTCCGTATTCGATCTTCAGTTTGCAATTGACAGTGTTGTGATCGTCAAGCAGTTTCCACGTGCACACCTGCATGTAGGCGATGCGCTGACCGCGATCCATCCAGACCATCATCAGGTTGCGACCGTTCAGCCACTGGACGGCCGTCAAAATGATATTCTCGCGTGACTGGCCGGGGACCAGGGGAACGGTGTACGAAATCTCATAAGCTTTCTTCCACCTATCCACATATTCGTTGGTCCTGTCGCTCCGGTGCAGAATGTGCACTTTCAAGAAAACCTGCGGTATCGGCTTGCCGGCCGCCGAATGGTGCAGCCATATTGGCGAGGTGCGGTTCGACTGCAGCCAGTATCGGTGCACCAGTTTCGCGGGCGTCTCGCTCGGCATCACGATGTGCAGGTAGGCGAGCAGTTCACCACCCGGTGATGGCCAGAGCGTGTGCGGCTGCTGCAGGATGTCCAGCTCGTACGATGGGTCGGGTACGCCAACGTAGTTCTGCGGTGCGGGCAGATCGGTAACGAGCGTCCGCCAACGTTCATGCATTGGGTACTGGAACCTCTGGAAGATGGTGTTGTTCTGTACGAAGATTACGTCCGAGGAGTAGAGGAAACAGGCGTACTGAACCGGCTGTGTTGTGATAGGAGGAGAATGGTTGATGATTGTCAGCATGATGTGTAACTTTTTGAGAGAGTTCTGATCAGGACCTTAATCCTTAACCCAAAAAGATCGTCCATGTTCAAAAAAGTAGAGCCGACAAATATGCTTTGAAACGGCTGATGGATATTTCATTACAGTTGAAGGTAACAGTTACAGGATAGCTTACAGGGGTGAAACTCTAAATACGAAATGAAGATATACTAACCCTAAATATAAAGTTTAAAAATGTAAACTTTGTTTACGTTTTTCTCGTTGTGTACGCCTAGCTTTAATAATAATTTAAGAAATCCAATAATGCAGTTGAATGAACAGTATTCTATTGTATAACAAAAAATTGTATGAAAAAGTCTCACCTGTGGCTAAGCACGCTCTAAGAAAGATTTACCCGTTCGTATATGAAGACAATATTGCACCAATAAAACATACAAGCGATTTTGTATACATTTTTAAAATTATGAATTTATTGTGCACAATTCCATTCTCTTCTCTTCTCTTTGAGTATACGCATGTTGTTTTATGTCACTCCAGTGTAATGTTATGGCCTCGCAACCAAACATGAAAATCTGTTTTTTTGTATGGGTTACAAGTTACAATATTCCATTTCACTCTCCATCATCAAAATCATAAACTCGAGATGGGCTAATAGCCTATTACTCTTCACTGGAGTGTTTTACAACAACGTGCGTATACTCAAATGAAAGAAAATGGAATTGTGCACAATTAAGTCATAATTTTTTTAATATAAAAAATCGCTTCTATTTTTCATTATTAGGAGTTTGAATTAGTTTTAAAGGATTTTTAAGAGAGGGTATTGAGGGCGATGTGTTGCATTTGGGCACCCCAAATTATTTTGGCGACAAAGCACTATATTGTCTCTTAGATTGTCAGTTGATCTCGAGCAAGTGTAAACATGACCAACCAAGACCATTCAATAAGTCTACTTTCGTGCCGTATAAACAATTGATGCGCTTGAGCCGGGAATTGCTGGCAAATCGGCCGCAATTCGACTACAAAGTCATTTTTCAACATAACAACGCTCGTCCTAATTTCGCAAAACCCGTCAAAAACTACTTGGAAACGCTGAAATGGGATATTCTACCGCAGCCGCTGTAATCACCAGGTATTGCTCCGTCCGATAACTACTTGTTCCGATCGATGGCACATGGCTTGAATGACCAGCACTTCACAACTTAAAAAGAAGCAAAAAAATGCATCAATACATGGATCGCATCAAAAGACGTATGGTTCTTCCGTGCTGTTATCCAACAATTTCCAGAAATATGGAAAAAAGTAGTGGCTAGCGATGGACAATACTTCGAATAATCATTATGTAACCATGTTTGCTCAATAAAGCCTCAAAGTACGAAGATAAACTTTTAAAACTAATTCGAACACATAATAGTTCAATAATGTTTCCATAAACATACGTACGGAGAGGTTTTTCTTAGAGTGTGCTTAGTCACAGGTGAGACTTTTTCATTACATGTTTCTCATATTTCATAGAATAATGTTCATTCAACAAAACTGCATCATTGGAATTTTTAGTTAGACGTACAACAAATTACAGTACATGGTTTCAACTTTAAATTTCGGGTCGTAGTTATGGACAGCTGAAGAATTATGATTGAGTTTGTGTGACGATAATTGTCCTCATCTTCATTTGAACTCAATTTTCACCCCTGAAAGCCATTCTTCGACTATGTCTTTAATAACTACGTCGTACCTAATCCGTGTAAGCCTATTATGAACTTGTAGTTAAATCCCTCCAGCTCATTACCTCGTCTTCCATACTGGGGTAGGTCACATTATAATCCAGCACCGCATCACCGCCCTCGAACACTTTGTACACCGAATAGCGCGACAGGCGCGTGTACTTGCCACTTGCGACCAGCCGATGCTCCAGCATCACGTGGCCCAGATCCTGTGTAACCTGATGCGTGTACGAGCTGGACAGCTCAGGGTGTTTGCTGAATAGCACACGGGGGCCCATTTCCACGTCGAACGCATGCAGCTGGTCGTCGGGGTGGCTTCGATAGACGAAATGACGACCCTTGCACCACTGGCTCGAAAACGGGCGCGGCACCAAGTATCTGCCTTGAATTTCATGGAACAATTGCGATTTCGGCAGCTGGGGTTTGGTTAGAATGGGTAGTGGTGCAGGGAACGGCAGCCGCATCGGAACGACTGCATAACAAAGGGTCATTCCGAACCATGTTATGCATGCCACACAAATGCATAACAGCGACATGGCGAGTGCGTGCATGCAAACATTTTTGCGCCAATTGGGTGTTTTTCGAGATTCGCTACTACTTTGGGTATGATCATCATTTTGCTCATCTGGCGATGGTTGATCTGATGATGGTTGATCTGATGATGGTGGATCTGATACTGATGGTGGATCTGATAGTGATGACGGATCTGGTGATGGCAGATCTGGCGATGGTTGATCTTGCGATGGTGAATCTGGCAGATTTGATTCATCGAAGGGACCATGTGGTGATTGTCGAGTGCAACAATAATTGCCCATGTTGTGTGTGGTTCAGTCGATGACTACAGAATGTGACTAATGCGGATGTTGTACTATGTGTGAAGTCATGGCATGAATTTAGCTCACCAGTATTGAGTTGTGGCAGTTGTTGTGCTCCATCGAAAATAACTCTCCTCTTGTTGAAACATCGAAACGTCAACTCAACATTTTGTACCTAGCATATGCTCTCGAACGAATATGTAGAACTCTTGTCATATCGAAAACTCTCCAACGCATCCCCATCATCGATCGGAACAAAAAATAATATATTTTAACATGTAGATAACGTATCATATTTACATAATCGATCAATTCAACACAATACGCACAACATGCTGTGCGTACAGACGCGCGCAAATGATCACAAAACACTTATTTTAAGTACACTCTTATCGACGCCCATACACGCCACGTTACATGTTCGATTTCACAGAATATCGAACCATCCATGCTTAATCGTACAAACACACACGCACACACGGTGTTGAACATGCCTTAAACTCTATAGTATAGCTTAAATGCTACAGCGCCAGTGCGGGATGGAAATGTTCGTGTGTGTGTAGTAGTTTTGTTAATCCGGTTTCTCCTTCCGGCAAAATGGCGTACTATCGTGTGTAAACAAACAAACTTGTTTCTATCAAATACAGATCTCGTTCTCAGCCAGTGCTCCGCCCTGTCCCTACGCCCGGAAGCACTCGTCAAAGTACTCGCCCAGCGTGTGGTACAGATGCCGCTGGACCGAGCTCAAGCTGTGGCCCTCGTCCGGATAGCTCTGCAAAGAAAGATAATGGTTAGAATGATTTGTTCCCTCAATCACTCTTTCCACCTTCACACACTCACCATCTGTCTGAACAGCACGTCGTGCAGCTCCAGGCTGCGCGACAGCAGCATCGACTGCTGATAGTGCACGTTGTCGTCGAACGTGCCGTGCACCAGGAAGAACGTCCGGTTGCGGAACTGCTCGGCCAGCTGCGGAATGCGCTGCGCCGCATAGCCGAGGGCATTGTCGTCGGCATCGGGCAGCCCCATGAAGCGCTCCGTGTAGATGGAGTCGTACAGCTGGAAATCGGTGACGGGCGCCACGGAAGCGGCACAGCGGAACACGTGCTGGCGGTCCTTGGCCAGAGCGAGGGCGGCCGCGAAGCCGCCGTAGCTCCAGCCCCAGATGGCGACGCGCTGCGCGTCGATGAAGGGCAGGAGCTTGGAGAGTTTTCTGCGGAGGGAAGGTATCGGATTAGTTCGGTGCTGTTAGAGAAAGTTGGAAAGTTGGAAGGAAGTAAACCCCAATACTCACCCCGCCACCTCGATCTGATCGTCCACCTCCACCTGCCCGAACTTCCGGTATATCGCATGCCTCAGCCGATCGCCCCTCAGTCCCGATCCCCGCCCGTTGATCTGCACGTGAACAATCGACCGATTGGACACCAGCACATTGCCCCATCCCAAATCGAACCGATCATTGCCATTGTACGAGTCCGGCCCTCCGTACACATTCACCAGCATCGGATACTTGGTCTTCCCCGTCCGGTCCACATCGGCCGGCACCATCACTCGCACTCGTGCCGTAAAGTTCCCATGGTCCAGCGGCACATCCATATAACTGACCAACGGCAACGCCACTCCGTTCAGAATCGCTCGCAGATCGTCGTTCCTCTCCAGCACCGCCACCGACTCCAATTCGACCGCCTTGCCGGGCCCATCGACCGACCACTTGTACAGCGCCACCTCCGGCACATCCGGACCATCGTTCGTCACCACCAAATGACGGCCGCCACCCGCTGCCAAACTGAACTCCGCCGAGAAGAACGTCTGCCGGGCACCGTTCACCATCAGCTCGCAGCTCAGACAAGTCACCAGACCGCCCTTCCGCGGCTCCACCGCGTACACATGCTGCACTTCCGACCGATCGGGCATGTTCGCAGTGAAGAAAATCCTCTGCTTCGCCTCGTCCCAATGCTCGACGCCGGTCACCTCGAACAGACCCTCGGTGATGGCCGTCTCCGAACCGTCGCGCGTCGACACCAGCGTCAGATGACGCCAGGCGCCCGCTCCGGCCGGTGCCTGCGGCTGCGCCAGAATCACCAGCATCTGCGCACCATCGGCGCTGAACTGCAGCGGCTTGAACAGATCCACCCAGCCGGTGGCCGATTGCATGCGCTTGAAGATGCGGCAGTCGGTGTCGCGGCACGACTGGATGACAGCGTGGTTCTGGACGCGGTTCATCCAGGCCGAGGCGAAGGTGTCGTTGGACTGCCAGCCAACGGCCGCAATGACGTGCTCGGCGGAGCGCAGCTCCTCCGGTGCCAGTTGCTCATGCCGCTCGACCGGCTTGCCGGCCTGCAGGGCGCTCAGATCGACGGCGAACAGGCGGACCAGCGGATTGGGCGCTCCCACTTTGGGGTAGTGCAGACCGAGCGAGTGCGGGTACTGGGATTCGGGACGGCCCGGTTCGCCGTAGACGGGGATGCTGATGACGGGGACGCGCGTGTCGTCGAAGAGGACGAAGGCGAGACGACGGCCGTCGGGCGAGAACCAGAGCGCTTGCTTGGAGGCGAAGATTTCCTCTTCGTAGACCCAGTCGCAGGTGCCGTAGCCGATGGAGCGGCTGCCGTCGGTGGTGACGGCGATGGCGGGGGCGAGGACGGACGGTTGGTAGTAGATGTTGTTGCCCTGGGCGGTGGTGGGTGGATGGAAAGTTTGAAATGTATGGTTGGGATTTTCAACATGATCAACCAATGGCCTTCAACAAGTTTGAATAGCCCCAGATCAGATTGGGCTATGTCCATCTCAAAGATAGGCGTTGCTTCGAATCACAAATCGAAAAGCACTGGAAATTGAAATTTCAAGGTTGAAAGTGTTCATGTTAGTGAGTATAAGGAAGTATAAGGAAGAGTATAAGGAATACACGACTACAAGGATTCCAGCCAATAGGCCCTGTGGCGGAAGTTATGAGGAGTTGAAGATTACGTTTTTGAATGAGTGTATTGAAATATGGTATCTTTGACTGGCTACAACTTTTAAGAGAGAGCCCGCATGTCAAACCTATAGTATATTTGTTCATCGCCCAAAATGAACAATAGTGCACCACTAATTGTTATGCCAAACGCCATTTGTCCATACTAAACACAATTTGAATCCTCAACATCTCGTCCTTTGACCTTGAATTCGAAAATTCATTCTTGGTTTTGATGCAGTATTGTAGAGATAATTCAGTTGAAGACAAGTTGCAGTCATTCAAAGTTGCCATATTTTGATACATCAAAACAATAACTTATTCTTCTAATGCTCATAGTTTCACTGATCTACCTTCAACTCTTCCCTTGTTAGTGCTCGTTTTACGCTTGCAATTAGCAATTAGTTAGCATAAAGCAAAGAACACAACAAATCTATGCAAACGCGTATTGACTCTTACGAAATTATCGAACAGAAAACTTGTACCTCACATCCCCCAAAACCCCCACCCCCACCAACCTGCACAAACACCAACGCATTCCCGTGCGGCGCCCACTGCACCAGCTGCAAAAAGTCCACCGCACTCGCATTCATCGCCACCGGATGCACCTCGCCCGTCCTTACATCAATCGCATCGTAGTGCGCAAACGAACTGTGCCGGAAAATCCGCTGCACATTCTTCGAGATCAACACATACCGCCTGTCAGCGCTCACGTGATACTCGGCAGCGCCCAACAAATCCCCAGTGCTCGCATTCAGCAGTTCCTTCGATTTCTGCGTCGTCGCATCGAAGATCAGCACATTACCCGTCTCGTCGCGATAGAGCATCTCGGTGGCCGAGATCCAGGTGCCATTGTTGCGCGACGGATAGTACAGGCCGGACAGATAGTCGTGCGTGTTCAGCGATGGCGCGTCCGAGTGCGGATGGTTGGCTGGCGAGCTGATCGATTGGTGTCCAGCCGGCCCTGAGGTTGAGGATCCGTTGTAGAATTGTGGCGTCGGTGGCGGGATTTTCGAGCGCGCATGATTGACGGCCAGGAAGCAGAGAACGGTCACGACGGTTCCGACGACGCAGCCTCCGAGCAGCAGGAGAAAGCGCTCGAGGCCGGTGCGCCGTTTGGTGGAGACGAGTTCCTGAGAGATGTAATATTCGAAAGAAAACCGTTACACTCGATATTCAAACGGCAACGTCGACAGCAAATCACCACCCACAAAATTCTCGATCATTTCGTCTCAGGCCAGGTCTGGCGACGGGCGCGATCGATTAATGTGTGCGACAGTTTTCCCGAGCGCTCGCGCTCGACGTTTGACGGCAGCATTGCGGCAGCGTACCCAATTATAACCACCACCGCCGCACATCGATTGTAATTTATGTGGGGAAAAACACTTGTGCCAACAGGCGATTGCGCGCGCGCGCACGCATCACGAAAACACGCACACACACACACACACACGGAGCAGCACCACAACAATGCGTATCCATCATCATCATTACGCGCGAAGCTCTGCGCTAACCGTCATTATTCGGAATAATAATTAGACGCGACGCGAGCAGGCCTTGTGCCTCATACCTCATACCTCATACGCGACTAAGCGAGCCGCGGTAATTATATGCAATCTTGGTGAATTACAATTAGTGCTTGCGTGTCGGCGTGTCGGTGTCAACACGAAACAGCGAAGACGCGCGCGGTATGTGTGACGCGTGGTCGTCTGCGAGATGCGGTCCAAATTTGATGGAAAAACACACACGTGTATTTTGTGTCGTCGAACGTGTGCGCAAAGTTTGCACGACTCAATAAATCGAAAATAGCACATTGCCGATTTATAGCCGATACACGAAAATAAAGTGTTATGTGTACAGCGACTTTCCCACGTCACACGCGCGGCAACAAATGGCGCTAACATTAGCATACAAATGTTTCGCATCCGTTGGGGCGTTGCAATCGCGCAGCAGCAGTAGCAGCAGCATCAGCCGACGTTGCGCGAATAAATTGCGAACAAGGAAACGCAACTACACGGGACGGGTGGTGTAGTGTAAAAGACGAAGTCAGTACGTAGTAGCAGTCGATCTTGACCCGGAACCGCCAACGCGCAGCGAACGCGCAGCGTGCGTGTGCCACCAACTAATGAGATAAACAGATTATTCGCGCCAAGCGTAGACGTAGACGCATGTTGTGCGATGTGCGGTGTGGGTGAGACATAACAATGTAGTATCTACTAGTTTATGGCAGACGTCGTCTATGTTAAGTGCTATGCTGAGCGGTAAATAAGAGGACTGGGAAGATTAGTAGATTGCAGATTGGCGCTCTTTTAGTCATCAGTTCATTAGATTAGGATTGGCTATGTTAGATCGATTGTAACGCAATGAATAGAGGGGCGTTTGAGTGAGAATCTGAAAATTCTTTGAGGCATTAGAGGCTTGATAGTGTTCTCTAGCATAGACATGTTCGACATATTATGATATGTTGCTGATTTGTTATCGCAATAATTTTCAGACTATCTTGTTTGAATATGAAGCTATACTGAATCATTCAGTATGCAGTCATAATGCTTCACAAGAATAAACGTACATTGATAGTTCTACTCCTCCACCTCAATTATACTTATCAGTATGATTATGTTGAGATGAACATGTTTCCGCACAGACATATCTATCACAATTTCATCCATTCATTTCGTTCGGCATTTACACAAACTAACGCACTGTGATTGCTCTATGCTTCGACTAACTCACTCAATGCACAACATACATTACTATGCATTGCTATGCTCGGCTCTAAACCGCTGCAGCACGATTATCCCATATTCGCGAGCGTATTACGTGCAATGCGACGTCACCGCGAGTCCCACCATTTACATGTTATATTTATTTTCCATACTATTCGATTTATTTGTGTGCATGTTGTGTGCTCTCTGTGTGTTATTCATGCGACTGCTGGTGGTGCCGCAACATTTGCACGCAATGTAGTCCAGCGCACACATAATAAGTGCGCTCGGACGCGGTCGCATTTCTTATGCAAGATTACGCATGCGCACGCAGCTCGAATTGTGCGCGTACATGCAAACTGCGCAGATTGCGCAAAGCATCGTCATCGTCGTCGTCGTCGTCGTCGTCGAGTACATGTTAAATGGCAATAATTTATTTGCGTGCGCCGAACGACGTCTGCACTACTGCCAGCTAACCATCATTTGTGTGTGCACTCAGTGTGTATAAATAAATGTATAGTGCGAAGGGGCCATTTTTGCACACCCTCCTTATTTTCTGAAAAACGGAGATATTTTACTGAATTTTGAATAAATGACATGATTGTTTCGTGTCTATTGTCCTTCTAGACCACCACGAACGAAAAATTCATGTATTCAAAATCAGAGGCCTCAGAAATGCGAAAACAGTTTATATGGTCACTCAACGGCTCTGCTTCCCATGGATACAATTATGAATGGATTTTTGACGTATCGTGTTCTGTTTATTAATAAAATCATTTTATCTTCACATTACGTTCCACTGAAATGATTTCTTATTGAGTTGTTTATGTTTTACATTTCTTTTTTTCATTTGTATGTAAAATCAGTCAAAAACACCATCACTAACGAGGAAAAGGATCAACTAGAAGCAGAGAACATTGGATATTTTCTAAGCAAGGTCCCGTTTGATGCCGAAATGAAATGTATACTTAAGGCTTCAAGATGACATAGTCAAACTGGAGATAGGCCTACCAAATTGGAATGGCATATAGTTCAAACATCTATCTACCAATATATTAAAGTTTCAAACGAAAAGACGATAATACGTTTTCCTACAATTAACAAACAACAATTGTGTTTCATATGCATATTACTGGTACTATGAGAATCGATCAAATAGTAATGGATGTAATTCCTCAACTGGTAACTGCGGTAACAATTTCATCATTACTTGAACTTCCATCTGTAGTGCTAGTATGATTTCTAGTTTGCAGAATTGTCATAGCAAACTAGCGATCTCGCTGAGTTAGATTGTAGAGCCCATGTTGTTGTTGTTCCAACCTTCTTTCCCGATTCTGTTTCTCGATAAATTAAGCTTATTTGTTTTTTACGACATCAAATTGTACAGTCTTAGCTGAAATCAATGTCTAGCTATTAGGTGTATAACCTTGCTCATGCCGTTTTTGTATATGAGTCTATAGCGGTCGTTCTGATCGATGAAAATTGATA
>JANTBZ010109068.1:0-16618 GCA_024741255.1 Exechia fusca | reverse complement strand
ACGGTTGCCCTTTGGAGCACTGTGCTAACCACACGGTCTCTGGAAAACCGGAATCGGTTATGAAGCCCTGCTACGCTTCATATACAAAGGAGTATATAAGGGAGGCCAAGACAAGAGGGAACATCGCAAAAAGCATTTCACGGTATTTTGCAAACAGCTGCGTATTTCGGTTGTTGGTTTAATTTTGTTTATCCGCTGCTAATCACAAAAAAAAACAAACCCGATTTGTCAGCGTTTCTTTTGCCGGCAAAATTTGTCAATTAAGACATCGAGTTTGTTTGAAAACCGTTATAGCCGGGAACGAACATATTCAGCGACAAAAGGGATTTCAGTTTTCGAACGAATAACTTCGCAGAGTTTCCACCGCAATATCATGCCGATCGCCGGTCGTCGCATCCGATAGTTTGGCATTTTCTTGATAAACTGTAGTTGGTTGATTTGATCAAAATTATGGATCTCCGTCGAATTTTGACGAGCGCGGAAATCAGCGAAACAGAAGAGTAACGATTCAGCAGGAGCAGATGAATGATTTTAAATGTACATATCTTCGGTTTTTTCACAAAATGATTAGTTTCTGGCAGGGGTTTCGTTATAATTTATTAGTATATAGCGACTAACTACCTTGTTAAACAGTCTAGAAAGTGAATGTTCCCAGGAACTATATTAGTGGAAGGAATTAAATTCTACTTTTGAACCGCTTCTGCCACGTTTTACGTGCAAGCAGAATATTCAGCCACAAGTGTGTATTGTGTTTGTGTTCAGCCACGAATATGCCTACGCCACAGCTGCCGACACGGGCACATCAGTGCAAATACTGCCCGGCACCAACCGCCGACTCGGACGCAGCAGAGCCGGCCGGCGCATCATGAAAGGATTTCGTAGTCGTTCGTTTTTGTCCGATTCTTCAGATGATGACGGCGAGTTCTCGATATAGTGGTCGAGCGAAAATATCCTGCGAATCGAACTCTGATGGAGTGCTTCATAGCTGGGGTGAAGGAATCTCCAATTCCGATGCCGCCGACAACATGTCGACCAAAAGCCGACAGATGCTTGTTAATCGTTGTCCCACCGCCTGTTCCAGCAGCACGATCGGCGATTAAACGCGCCTTCGAACGAATTTGATACCGCCAAGCTGTAAAAACCTTTTTTCCACTTTGCAACTTCACGCTGCGCTCCAACTCCCATTGAGTTGAGTTCATTTGCAAGGCTAGTCCACAAAGCATGCAGCTTCTTTGGATCGCCTTGGCCTGTCCGCATCTGCACATTAATTTCGGAGAACTCGACGTAGCACTCGTACTGCCGCTTGTCGGTTTTTGTCATTCGACTAGCTGGGAGTTGAAAGGCACCAAAATGTGTACAATTTGGGTGTGAGGAATATATTTTGAACTTATCCATATTCGAGAAGAAAAAAAACTCGTGAATACATTTATACTTCGCCTATAGTATACGGGAGCACACTCGGTAATACTCGCATAGAAGGTTGAACACTGAACAGGACCCGGCCGGTTTTACCGGGCCGGGTAAACCCGTATCCATATCGGGTACCCGAACATTGCCAACGGGTACCCGACTCGAATCTCGGTTCTCAATTTTATCGGGTATACACAACACTAAAGGTAAGTTCCATTATCGAAACACTTTAGTTACTAGATTCTCGACAGTGACGTTCGACTTAGAGCGAGAGCGACCCGACTACGTACTTTTCATTGGTTTTAGAGTAGCCTCGTTAAATAACGAGACGACAAATTGAAGAAAAGCTCAAAAGCATTACTTTAATTTTCGGCAGCGTCTCTTCTGATGTCGTCAGAACATTGAATGTGATGTTGGCTCTGACGACCATCCTTGAGATTACCAATGCAAGCGGTTCCTTTGTGTTCTGGAAATAGTTAGTAACTTGGTAACTTACTACTGATGATGGGATACTTGTTCACTGTATTCTCCGAAACCGACTTGTCGCTCAAATATTGTGCGATTTGTGTCAGGAAGGCAAACATTGTCAACTCTGCCTCAACCGGATCGGGCTCGGAGCTTCTTGGCTGCTGGTCAGCCAACGCAACCGCCTCTCGGGTGAGCAGTTCCGTCGCAATTGTTTTTTTTGCGGCCGTATCGAAGCACTTTATTTAATCATCGGCGTTGGACTCGTTGCCATGACGTATGGCAATGAAACATCCAGATTCCCTTCCTACCTGAACACGTAGGAAAATCTTGTTTCAACGCGTTCGATAACCACATAAAATATCAATAACGCCCGTACAGTAGTTTTTCGGCTTGGATTTGAGTTGAGAGAGTCGATATTTGATGTCCATGATACAAGGTATCAGTTTCCCCATCATCAAACCTGTGGTCGCTCGTATGTAATTTTCCAATATGGTTTGTTTGCCCTGACGACTCCACAAAACCAAGAGCTCTTAACGACATCGAAATTGTAACGAACTGCGACGCTTATTTCGAATGACAAGTTTTCCCCCGAAAGCGAAAATGCAGAACAAAACAGAAACAAACGGACCAATATATTTAGTATTTCGTATTTATTTAGAAGATAGAAGACTATGGCTTTTCAGTCAAGTGAACTAGAACAATGTCCGTAGTCCGCGTCGGAGACACATCCTGTCGTCAATTACATAGTTTGTGCAGTGCTATACGATACGGTTTGGTTGTGCAGGTTGTATCGGAAGACGACATCGTTGGGGCAGCAACCGATCGTCTTGTTGATGTTGCTGTTCACGATCCATTGGATGTTGTTGTTGTAATAGCGAACGGAGGTCGCCGTCTGTTCTCCGTCCGCATTCTAATAGACAATAGACATGACCATTTCAAACGAGATTTAAAAAGACCGCCACCTCGAGTCGTGAGAGACGTCGGGTCTGCGATCTGGAGATCTGGTCGCTGATGGTGTGTAGCGCTGTTGTCGTGCTGTGCTTTTTGCGGAAGCCGTGCTGGTGGTCCGCGAGGGAATGTGAGGTGTTATCACATCCAGGATGAGGGCCTTCAGCGTCTTACCCACCGGCGACAGCAGCGAGATTGGTCTATGGGACTTGCCATCGTCCGGGTTTTGCCAGACTTGAGGATGGGAATAATTCTGGTCGTCTTCCAAATGTTGGGTATGGTGAGCGTTTTGAGCGAGATGTTAAAGAGCATCGTCAGGTAGGCGATGCCGTGTGGGCCCAGGTGCTTGAGCATCCCCGCATTCAGATCGCCCGGGCTCAAATCAATCATCATTTTATTTGCTGGTGATGGGCAGCTGTCGCTGCTGACGATGGAGAAAAAACAAAACAAAACATTAGTCGTGGGGCATTTTACACACGTTCGTATGTACCTCGCGCACGGCTGGGTGCTGCTGGTTGAGTGCGTCAAATTCTTGATACCACTTTGTGCGAGTCCAAAAGTGCCCCATTTTTATCAATAAACCGGGCGCAGGCACGCGGGCCAACCTATACTCACACAAATAATTGCGGATCTGGCGGAATATTCGGTGTAATCGATGCGTGCGATGAAATGATGCGCGATACGTGTTGCAACTGTACCATATGTATGGATTTTTAAATGATATATTAACCCTTCCTTACCCTGGCCAGGCCCAAAGAGTTGCCTCTTCTAAATATCTTGGCTCATAGAAGGGAAATGAACACGTTCGATACATGAATTCGTCAATCTGATTTGTATCTATGTCAAACATTTTTTTTCGAATTCGAAAAATGTTTTATTATTGGCATATTCTAATATTCCAAAACGGCAACCATACAGCTACATATGTATATAGCAGCATCATGAGTATAGCGGACTGAGTAGTCCTGTGGGTGAACGCTGTAACTTTTGTGGTAGACGTAAGTCACACGTTCCACACGTCAAATCGTGTACGTCGACTTGCGTTCACATTGCTTACAGCGTTCCACTACTGATCTCGCCTTACGATTTCCTTAGGACGGTTCGAGTATGATAATCGAGGATTGAGCGTAAACACTTTTCAAGACTGTGCGCACGCGATGAATGCGGTACTGCACGTGCCACGAGCGCCTAGCGGGGGTGCCACCGAACGAGATAACGTTGTTCGGGATCGGTTGAGTAAGGTTCGAGAGGCTCTTCAGAGATCTCCAGAGGCTTTTGGAGCCCCCTGTGAAATCAGAGGCCACTACGAACTTCTCCCACTTCTGCTTCCGGTGATCCGCGACGAGCTCTCGGCGTTCAGGGCGCCGATGCGGGGGTCCGTTTTGGCAGCAGTGCGGATGTTGTCGCGTTGTTGTAGCGTGGTCCCGGGTTGCGCTTTTCTGCTCTACAGCCCCAACAAATTTGGGCAGAGTACCTTTCGGTACCTCTTTCCGAGGGTGTTGTGATGGCCCTTGACACTGCGACGTAGACGCAACCATCTTGAGAACCATCCATTAGCCGTCGCGCAGGGCAACGTCCCATTTGCGGTGGTCTTCGTTGTTAGCGCGCTAAAATTTTGCGATCAGCTAGTTCATGCGTTTAACCTGGCCGTGGGCGCGCGGTGTGCGCACTGCTTTCATGATATGCTGGATCGTCTACTTCTCGCAGTACTGCTCGAACTGCTTCAGGCGTCAGTTCGTTCATCATCGTGAGCAGAGCATTTCAACCCGTATATAAGTTTCCATATTGACTCCTAACCTGACTGTCGATTGACATTCTAAAATTCAGTGTTTTTTTGTATGGGAGATTTTATACGACAACATCTACTGGCATATTTTTTTAGAAAGCCATCCTGTCAAAACTTGAGTAAATGTTTGTTTGCTCACTGTAAACGCAGTAAAAGAGATAAATTTGGTCACCGCCGAAGAGACATAATTTAGATAGCAAACTCCACGAAGAGACATCAAAGCGATGGCTAACGAAAATGTGCGCAAGCCTGTTGCCAGTGCGAACAGTGTGTTAAAACGCGATATAACCAATCCGTCTGTCGACGTGTGCGTACAGTAGGAATGATATTTCTACGAAATTAACTGGATATTTGCGCCTGTGTGAGCGAGTCCGAATAGCGTGTCCGGCGTCCGGCCTCGTCGGTCGGTTGGTCGTCGGTCGGGCAGTTGACACACAATATCACCCTCGTTATATTATGATATTTTGATTGCATTATTCAACAGAGTATGTCAGAGACCACCAGCAGCAGGCAGCAGCAACAGCACAAGCAGCTCAAATAAGCCCGAACAGTCCATACATTCAAATAATGCCCATGTTTTTGCTCGTGTTTCTGGATATACTTTGTGTGTTCGCTTGAGTCATCGCTCGCTAGAAGTAATACATCAGCGGCTACCACGCGCGCTCACAAACCAAATGTGTGCGACTGGCGGTCTGGTTTGTCGTGCAATGGGCTTTTCGGGACTCTGGTTTTGTTCGTCAACGGATTCGTGTGCATGAATGCGCGGTCTGGCGCTCGCGACGCTTTGTCTGCTGTCAGATGCAGATATTATAAGCACTATTCATCTCAATTACCAGCGTCCGGAATATGATCACATTTGCACGTAGTTGACCGCTCGGCGTTGCGTCGAGTACGAATCTCTTATTGAACGCATTTGTTGTGTGCAAATCCTGTGCAGAAAGGGCATTTTCCACGTCATTTCATAAATGTATATCAAATAGACAATTTCCTACATAAACATTAAACTCTGGATTCGCCGAATGACGACGACGACGATCGTTGGGCAACGATTCCGATTTGCGAATGTCATTGTCGGACTCTGAACGGAAGTGAATGCACTGACTGTCGTATATAATGTGGGTATAAATCATAATAATGTTAACACAATTACAAGCGACAACCGCAAACAATATCAGATGTTGCCGTACAGTTCATAGAGACATCGGTCCGACATAAGAGGTGGGCTTTCGTATTGACTGATAAGTGACAAAACGTAATTGGACAGTTCACGAGGTTTGATTTATAAAGTCCGAGGGTGAATGAGGGACAATCTAGCTATCTACCTATTATCCATATAAAATATCATATTCATATGTGCATTGCTCGCTTAAGCCTTCGATTATATTTCTGTTAGAAATGGCATGTTATCACAACTACGGTGGTGAATACAAATCTACAAGGAAAATAGCCTCTATTATGTATTCAGCTTTATGTATTTTGATCAATTTTTTACCATAGAACGCGTTGTTCCGGTTATGTTCCAGATTCAAATGTATTGATATTATGTATTATGCACCCTGCACTGAATCAACACACTATCCTTGCAACATGAATGTCACGCATTTTCTGACCCATTTCACAACAACATTGATTCGACGCCATAAATACTCGTAATTTATACAGCACACGCTCACTAAACACTCGAACACCTGCTCCAGCCATATCCATTATTTCTACACATTGAACATGAGCACGCACACACACACTCACACATACCACATACTACACATACGACACAGAAAGTCACGGATTTCTTGCGCACTTATTCAACTGTCCCTGCCAGCATAGACGGCATAAACAGGTCGACTGGGCCGTCAGCGACTAGCCTCTATAATTCAGCCACTTTCGCTTACCACCCTCACTCCACACAGCCAACCAGCTGGCACCTGTGCACGCTTTTGTTGCGAATGTGTGTGTGCTCTGTAGCACGAAATTCGCTGCCATAAAAGTGTCACACTGATCCATTGAGGCGCGAGCGTTTATTGACTACTCTTAGGTGAGTGTCGCGCTTGGGAACGCTCGTGTGAATTCAACTACTCACCATGTACCCGAATCAATAAAATTGAAATTCATTATCACAAATGAGATTGCAATAGATTGCAATACTTGCAATAAACTTTTAGTAGTGAACCCACAAAAATTCCGCGATGTTTTGTGGGTGACAACGAATAGCATGTCTGACAGAGATACCAAATATCCATTTCCCTCACTAAAAATATGGCTTAACTCATCAAAGGGGCTCTAGACAACCTGTTGGTGCACTTGCACACACGCGAACATTCCAGGGTGAGTGTGTGTGTTCACCTTCACCATATGCTTAACAGCTTGGCACCAAGTCCAAGTCATTGCTCATGTTATGGTACATATCGAGATCACTTGCTCTTGCAGGTGTGCATTTCAACTTGACATATTACAGACGACATCAATGGTTACACATTACATTCAATGAATATTCAGACAGTTGATCAACCCACTCAGTTTGTTGATTTATCCGCTATTCGATTGTAGGACTAAAACAATATATGCGCAAGAATTAATTACGGATATGTTTTTCATCGATATTTGTAACCATATATACATTCATCACTTCAACCCCATCCCCTAAGAGTGTTGGGCTGTATTATTTGAATTAAAATGCTTAATTAATAGGTTACTATTATTTACTGATGATAGAAATCAGTAGAGTAGATGCTCCAGCAATCGGACACTTTTCGTTGAACACTCGTTGGGATGGTATTTTCCATAAGATTTTCGAAAATCAAAAACATTTTAGTTATCCAATTTTCCTCGCAACCTATGTATATCTACTCTGTATCAACAGGATCAAGATTTCACTCTATCAGGCAGCTTATTGAGGAAAAAGAACAGCGTCAACTGCACTGGGAGAGTTAGAACTGTGAAGATAACATTTACGTGCCTGCTCTCACGAGAGCGTATTCATTGATGTAAGTATATCCGAAAACTCATGTACACCAGAAGAATTGAGAACACTATTCAATACTGTTATGTTCTACAGTATGTGCTTCATTCGCTGTGATGTAGACTTTATTTCCAGCACGACCAAGGATGAAACAGAATCCATTTCACCTGCGCTGAATACAACGAATACGTTGACGTCGCACTAGCAGTAGCTCATCCCGAATGGTTCATTTGTTCTAATTTGTCTGCTGATGACGTCGGCTGAAGCGTTTTTTTGTTGTGCTCTGGTGTGGCTCAGTGTGGCTCAGTCAGTGCATACGACTGAGAACGGTTGACACAATGCACTGCGACCGACGTTTTTGCACATACTTAAACGGAAACCGTCGTCAGTCGGTGGGCCGCTATTAATATGCATATATTACTTTTTTTATTCACCTCGAAGATGTCTCACGGCAGCGGCCATAATTAAATGTTTGCATATTTTGCAATTAAGACCTGGGAAGGAGAACCTCTATATATGCTCGTCGGGGCTTGGTGAGTGCCGTTTAAAGGCACCGGCAAGTGTTAAAGACATACACCCACACACACTCGCACCTCGCACTCAAACGTCGGCAGGGGTTCAATCCTCGCAGGAACGGTTGCTGCGTAGCGTTGTCGTGTGAAGTGCCAACATTTTCTCATTAATGTTTGGTTTATGACAGCGCAGAAGGCAGCAGCGAAATGGCCGACGCCACATGCTCTCACATGCACAAATATTAATTTAGCTCAGCGGCTGTCGCTGATAAGCTACAAATCCGGTGTAACGATGGGATAATGGTTAGTATCTAATATGCGCGTCCCTCCGGCCACTTGTTCGCACTTCGCGTAATGTTGTGTGTGTAGGTTCGGCTGTCTTCGACTGGCGGCACCGAACTCCATTCATCGCCATCGGCGGCCGTTTTCGCCAGCGTGTGTATGTGTATTATTATCAAGGAGTCAAGGTGCTAAGTGCTCCTCGGAGAGAGTGGACATTTACGTTATCTCCGACCGTAATATTACCACTGATGCAATGCACTCAGTGACGATTGTCGCTGGTGCTCTGCGTGCCAACGAACGACCATAATTTATGGAGTAGGAGTTCCGTCTAGTATGTTCCCGTTAGGTTTCGGCAGTATGGCACGCGTAGATCCCTAGAGGTGTACATTTTTAATAATTATGCTTTTTCATATTGAATATATGCTGTCAGGTGGCATGATACTTCACGGAAAAGGCTAAAGATCTTAAATAAAATAAAAAAGATAGATAATAATGATGAACCATACCCAGTGAGATATCACACTGTTTTCAACATTTCGATAACAACACAGTATGTAGGTGAATTGTAAATTACGCTGAATGTTAAATTAACATGTTATAGAATTAATATTAAAATGTATATAGATCAACTTTACTGTTCAGTTATTTTTCTCAAAGTATCCTATACTCTACTCTGCTGATCACCCTGTTCCGAACCTTATAAAGTCGTTAGCTTCTTTCAAATTCAAGGATGAAACGTGGAGCGAACCATCACACGGCAAACAATCTTCTCTTTCTCGTGACATTGTCATCTACTGAATGCTATCTCATTGTTAACAAACAGCATCCACATATTTCCCCAGGTACATCCGACACGCATGCGCTCCAACTTCGCAGCTTTAGAGCGAGCGCGAGAGTAGCCTGTTAATGTGAATTGAGTGCTGAGCTTACGTGTTGTATTCAGCTTTCAACTTGTCCCATATATTGAAATTCTGATTGCATATGTGTCATGTGTGAGATAATGCGAAGCATCTCCTAACCGAGTTACAAGTTACAACAATTCAAGCGTACCACCCTACCACATCCACACATATCTCCATCGACGGAAGCTCGCGTGTGTGTGAACCTTGAAATTGCGCGCCACATAACAACCCCTCTCCCTGAGGGTGTGTTTTATGTGTGTTGTGTTTGCTGACACAATCAGCATAAAATGGCACGCGCACTGACACCGATATGCTCATATGCGAATGGATCAATATCCATCGATAGGACAAAGTACATATGCTCTTTTTCTATTATACGTGGATGTCACCAACGCCACCGAACCACCCCAAAATAAAGCGGCCAAATTACTGGACTATTCGATTGTGAATGTATTATATTGTGTCTGTATGCTGATCATATCGTTTGGCTTGTACAGTGTGTGTCAAACGGACCACAGGCTACAAGCTAGCAGACATTAAGCTGCGAGTAGCTTGGATTATGGCGGTTGTGTGACCGCACACAGCCTTATCATGAACTACATAAATATCGTATACAATTATGCAGCATACGCACTACATACATCATACATAAAATGCATGAATCTGGCACATCCACAACCGCATCGCATCGCAGAGGCGCACAATGACTCCGACCACCACTTCCGACACCCGACGCAGACGGGGCGAACGTGGTCGTCGGAAGAGTAGGCCTGTACAGAATATCGATAAGTTGATTAGTTGATCTAGTGAAAACTGAAAACAAGCATGTAAAATGCGGATCACACAAAACTTCGTGTAATCGAGATACGTGTGGGAACAAAATTCCAAAATGTGGGCTGTTTTGAAAAGTCATACGGCTGCCGATATATATGTAGATGTTCCTAATCAATCTTTGATACATAATAACATAACATAATAACAGGCCACACATAAAAAACATGATGACGAAATTCCAATAGCGCAGAGTAGTAGTTTGCTTTTCGATGTCCATTCGATGATCGAACGTGATATTTCAGTTTTCCATTCTTGAGAACCTTTTCTATACCATTAAAAGCAAATATTTGAATTTCCATGAAAATCGGTCCAGTCATTTCTTTAGTCAATAAATCCAAACATACAAACAACAATGTAGTTCACTTCTATAGATAGAGTTTTGTGAAACTCTAACTATCGATAAATGTATGGAAACGAACATGTTCCCTATTATTCCGATGCCATCGATTCCGGCGCCCTTATCTGTCATGAACGCCAAACGCTCGTTCACATTCATCCCCTCGAATTGCTGGTGGTTGTTTTTTCAGAGCACACATCATTTTAACTTTAGGCACAAACTTGATTTGAGTTAACTGAGCGAACTGTTCAATAGCATCCTGCACCCAAATCGTTTGAATCGAAGAAAAACAAGAGCGATCAAAACAACATCCGTATGAATTATTTCCAAACACCTCCTCCAACTAGAACAAACGTCATCGTTTGAACTGGCAGAACGACAAGCTAATTTCCTGAATAATGTGAGCCTCGAGTTCATCTCACACCCTCAATCGCGCTTTGTTTCGCTTGTCATGCGGAACCCAAACTACTCCTGGCGTATTTATGGTGTGGCATGATGCTGCCGCTCAGTGTCGGTTATGTTCGAGGTTCGAGCGCAGAGGGCGCGTTTGCATCCTGTTTACAAGTGCGGTAATTGCTTAGTTCGGTGCTTGTGTTGTGGTGACGCAGCAGCACCTGTTCGAAAACATTCTGCGCTTTGAGAGCGCCGAGATTTGTTTTGGCTTCTAGTAAACATAGAAACACACACACAGACATTCCGTAACAAGATGACATGCGCAGTCGAATGAGCACTAGGATGGGTAATTTTTAGAACTTTTTTTAGTGTTGAAACTCAAGACAGTCGGTGTCGGAGTAAATAACACGCCACATATGTGAAATAATGTTTAACATGAGCTCAGGAAGACAAATGAAATGTTGATATTACTTCTGATGTATAAAGTACCAATTGATGTGCAGATTCAAATTAATCGACATAAGCACTACTACTACTTGGTCACAATATGTGTTACATCGTGAAATGGCTGTAATGTATACAGTTCTAATTCTTGACCAAATCAAAAGTTTTCTATACTTAGCTTTGTCTTAGATATTATACCTAAATGGTTATCAATCGTCGTTCGCTGACCGTTGGTAATATCGCAGAAACGTAGTCCAACAACGCTGAACGGATACTCTCAAAAGGTCAAAACTTTCGTATCTTTTGGCGTTGACTCATACCTCCAACATAACCAAAGTTTGAAAATCCCTCGGATTTACATCCGGTGAAATCGACATCCATTGTGTGTGCGAATGGAATGTGAAATGTCAAATTAGCATTATGCGACGGTGCGGAACCTTGCAATAATACATATAAACGGTCCGGACTTGAGCTTTTCTTTTTGTCAATAACTGCAATACATCTTCATAACCATTCTGTAGACACTTCAACTCATTCAACTTGACCCCTGACTCCAAAAATACAAAAAGTGAGTAATTTTCTGCTACTTTTGCGGACAAATTTAAATATGGTGGCCGATCTCAAGCTCAGACCTTCTCTCTAACCAAACTCAATCGATTTGATTTTTGGTCTTTGGTTGGACCATGCAAAGTTTTCAGTCCGAGAAAAGTTTGTCCAGATTCGCACCAATGACGTGCAACGTGCATTACCACTAATTTATAACCGTCAAGGTGGAATAACTGAGGTCAAGGGTATCCAAATAGAAAACTTTGGATGTTGTCTTTAACCTTATCGTTTCGTATAAGGTTCGAACTATCAAGTTTGAAACTGTAGACAGTCATTCTACGATGTAACACTTATTCTGACGCAGGGTGTAGTTTAGCGATCCTTGACTCGTGAATCGAAGACGAATATAATCATGTCTCTCATTAATTATTTTATGCTCATACTACACCTTCTGAATCTCGTTTATCTATCTTCTGGAAAATCGTCCGTAAGAATGACCCACCCCAATGAACGTCACCACACAGCCGAATGTATGTTTATGTCGGTGCTGCGAAATCGCTTGAAATATACGAATTACGCGTGCAACGACCACGAGCAAGACGAAGGACGGCGACGCCTTCGAATGCAGGTGGAGTACGGTTTCGGGATCTGGGAACAATGCCGTCGTCGTCGTCCTCATCGTTTGTATTTGTATATACACACTCATTGTGCGTGCGCACTTGCGGTCGGATGTGATGTGTGATTGCGTCGCGCGTTCGCGCAGTTTAGTCTACTCAACCAAATTGGATTTTTCGCCCAAAGCATCGTCGTTCTTTATTTGGGTTCGCATGTGTGCAGTAGACTCGATAAAGGTGAGCCGACTTCCGAGAACGCAGCGAACTTGAACCGCGCAGACAGCAGAGCGGAGCAAAACTGGCGGCGGGGTGGAAGTGCGTATGTGCGTGTCTGTGAGTGTGTTTGTGACAAGCGGTCGTCGAGACGGTTGTCGTATATGCATTCGGCAAGTCATTGTTGAGGTACAAACAAATTGGGGATACAATTCTGCATCATAAGACTCTGAAAATAACAAAAATTGATAAAGAACGGGAAAACAGACAAACGAATAAAGTTGAATGGATATGAGAAGATGTCATACTATTTTATAACGACATTACTTTGTAGTCTCATACCGTTAAAATATTATAAAGTCACAATTAACGTTAAACTATATGAGTTGGGGTAGGTCTACTCTACTTAATAAAGTTCCACAGACTGAATTTCTATGAAACGTCTATTGAGATAGATTTCCACATAATATGACGATTATATCTAGCTCAATTGAAACTACGCTCGATCATTTAAATACTATTACGTTACAATAAAAAAACAACAAAATATAATAAATTAATCAACTCCGTCGCATCTGAACCAGTCTTCGGGCTCCCTAATTCATTCCATTCGATCCATTGCTCGTGAAGTTATGCCGCATCAAGATGTAATATGTTGATTTCCGCCGGACTGTATAAACAAAGTACGAGAGATTTGTTTATCTTAATCCGATTGAGAAAATTGGATTATGTGCACGAACTCAAACAACAGGGGTAAATTGCGTTGTTTTCTCTGAGAGCTGTGAGTGCGAAGCGAATTGGATAAAAATTACGAAATTTCGGCGAACATTATTCAGGGCGCCATGCCAACGTCGACGGCGCTGACAGCTAAACGGTTATCGGCCGAATCAACGGCAAAAGGGACCAGAACGTCGAGTGCCAATTTCGGGGCATAACAAACGACGGTGATTTGTGCGTTCAGCGGTTAGATTTACACGCCTCGATACTCGGAGAGTCTGAAAATAACATGATTATGCGCCGAATCAGATGAGCAATTGTGAAGTGTCGATAGTATTTTTGAATGCAAATTTTCGAGGTTCTACAATATAAAGCAGTATTTCCGAGCTTATTCATATCAATGAGTATCGTTCTACTTGTCCTACAGAGTTGATTCTGTTCTCTGTTCACATGTTTGACTTCGAGTATTTATTCAACTCCTAACATCTTCAACACAAACATTCGCTAATAGACCAACAACATATTTAATCAAGTGTGTTGTGCAGTGGGCTCTGAAAAGTCTGTGTGTGTGCTTGTGTTTATTCGCATAGTATGTACACATGTGTGTCCTGCGCAGCGGAAGTGCCGAATAATGTAGGTCATACAAAACTCATTCAGCCGATGGCAGGCTCAAAAGTTGTATGCGATGCCAGCGGAACGCCTGAATTTCATCATGTTTGGTCTTCGGATTATATAAACGTATCTATTGCGTTCAAAACTAACCATTCAAATGTTCAATTTCCGCACAATTACAATTACTAAACGCATTGCATCCGGAGGCAGAGCGCTCGAAAAGTTATTATGTTCACATATACATAGGACGTGTTAAGTGCGACCTCATGCATGAGTGGTGGTTGTTAACATCATTGTCGACTTGAATTCATTACATGTTTTCATATGCATGTGTGTATATTCGAATCATTGTGTTCGGGTAACGGAAAACGGAAATCCTATCGTAGTGTTCCAAACAGTTATGTATATGTCGTGTTTTAACTATTAAAACTCACAATTTTGTGAAGAGCTTATACAATTTTAACGTTCAAATGTTGATGACGTGATTGCGTGAAGTCTAATTCAAATGTTGTATTGAATTGTCAGAGAATTGTGGTGAGCTCAACCCCAAATGAATCACTACATCCGCTAATCGGATTGAAGGCCCTTCAATACAAATCGTTGTAATCCTAACACTTGCTACAGTGACCGCACAAATCAGGACTAATGTTGACCCAAGTATACTTGTATTGGCTATACTGTGTAGAGTGGTACTTTGCGGACAAAGTCATTATATGTTGTTATCGGCGTCGATGCGCAAAGGCATTTCGTCGCTAAACCTCGGCACTTCGTCGCAAGTTGCTTTGGTCTAATCTGAAGGCGGTCGAACAGCTTATCGATAATGTGGAAGACGAGTCGAAATTGGCTTCGAAATACTGTGAACGAATGTGAGTAGTGTCCAAAAGTTGATGAGTTTTGTCATCTTAATTCGTCATCTTAATTCGCTAGACGTTGACATTGTTTCGCCATGTCACTTGACATGTCACAGGACGCCCGATACACACAACACCAAACCAGCCCCTATCTATACGTGAACATTGTCTATGTTCTCCAACCGTTTCGAACGCACTCATCATCACGGTGTGAACATAAATTCGACCCTGATTATGGCCATGCAATTATTTACTGGCTGAACTCAATTAACCATGTTCGGATCGTTGCTCGTCCACGTCCGCTCGACACACTCACTCGCACACACTCTCGACACCACTTCGGATTGCTGCTGGATGGCCAGCTGGTTGGATGAATTGCAAACACGAGTAAATCATCCATCACCTCTCGAGCGGCCATATACCATCCATAGAGCAGCAGCAGCAGCAGCGGAGTAAGAGGAGTGATATGTGTATGACACAACGACCGGATATCGTCTATTGTAAAATATGTATAGGCCATGCGCAATGCGCACGAGATGCGAGAGGTCAAACAAGGCCGCAGCCATCCGATTTTGGGCCATGTTCCGGCTCGATGAACTACATATACGCGTGTGCTCACTTTATCGTCATCATCAATAATGTCGTAATAAATAATTCATACGAGCAATGAGTCTCATGAACACCAATGTCGAGCGAATTATCGCACCGAATGTCACGTCTGAATGGCACTGATTTCAACATCCCCGGCCAACTCGTCGGCAACTCGTCTGAAATCGGTTTGTCGCGCACTTGGCAGTACGATTCAGAAAAGCCACTGCGAGGCAACTCGTTTCCGTCGTAATCACTCGGTAACAGCGAGCTGACACCGTCGCCCTACTCCATATGTTCGCCGTCTCCATTCCGGGCGAGACTCGTGTTGCTCGTTTGCGTGCCAACGTCGTCAGCACTCGCTGACACCCTCACATACACAATAGCGAATGTGCAGATATGTTCAACGGTGAGCGAGGTGTAATCCGTATGAAGAAAACCATAAAATCACAGCATTTATTGTCTAATGAGTTACAGAAATGAGGACGAACTTCAGTTTGTTTTCGGGCTAGACGTAAAATGTCCTGGCTTTTTGAAGGATTAGTTTGTCTGATATTTGTTGTTAACAATTTGATATAATTGATAACGTTTAATTTCTAAATCTTGTAATAAGGAAACACATTCAAATCTAATTCAAGATGAACGGAAGACATTGGTGATCATAGTGATCTATACGAACCGAAAAAACACTGAAATCTATTTGCTACACGATTTTCATACACTTTTTGTTCGTCTTACTTAAAATGTCGATGATGCAGTTTTGTTGAAACAAAAAAATGTTGAATCGTATAAGAAAACAATATTTTGGAAAAGTCTGCCCTGTGGCTGAGCGTCCCAAGCAAGACCTCTCCGTTCGTATAGAGACATTATTGCGTCAAAACTGGTGATACAACGTTGAATAACCGTTTTGTCATCAGTTTCAGGAATTGTTTTTTTGGAATGTATACAAAATAACAAGGACTGTTTAAGGTTGAAGGACCCATCAACACTTTTGATTCACACGCCTAGTTATGCTTAGTTATGCTACCTATTATAATATAGAAACGAGTTGCACGCTAACCGTTTGTAATGTTGCCGAAACTAGGACTATTCCCGCTGGAGGTCTGCTTAAAAATGGTCCAGACTATCGTGTCTTTTGGCATTGACTGGTACCTCCAACATATCCAAAATTCAAAAATCCATAGCTTTTACATCCCGTCACA
>JANTBZ010108957.1:0-16623 GCA_024741255.1 Exechia fusca | reverse complement strand
ACGAACTCATTCTGACATTCCAGACAAAAGTTGCAGCCTCCACAATATTGAAATGTATGACCGTCTCCTGACTTTTTTTTTGTGCGTAGAATAATGTACCATACCTAGTGGTTTTGTTATTAGGCCTATGGAAAATCTATTTTTCACCTCGTATGGACAGATAAATTCGCTTGAAGTTTAGTAAACAAATCGTCTCCTGGCTTTTTTGACTGACTGTATATTGGCAGGAAGCATTCTATGAAATGCACAGAATATCCAAAACTCAGTAGCAAAACTGTAGCATCTTCCACTACTGAAAGGTAAATTGCCCATTTCCCATGCCCAACATTGCCGAGCGCTGTACTCACTGTTCTCCAGTGTGCCATCGTCGTAGTAGCCGTTCAGCCGCTGTCGCTCCAACTCGGCCGCACGCTCGCGGCGCCGCTTGCACATGATGTCGTGGCACAGTCGCTCGGCGACGCCCGGCTCCGCGTCGCAGAGCAGCGCCAGCGACGCTTGCGACAGCGCGAAGCCCAGTTTGGTCAGGACTTTGCGATTCAGCGTCGACCAGTTGTCCATTTTCAGATTGCGCGAATTGCGCGGCGGATAATTGTGCAGATCGACGAGCTTCGGGTAGAGTTGTTTTAGGACTTGGGCGAGCAGCACTGAAAAGTTGCCAGAGAGCGGCGCGCGCGCGCATGTGTGATTGATTGATATGTGGTGTGCACTGACATGCGCGGACTCAATACCGCGTTCGAGAGCTCACCACAATCGGAGAAATCCCGTCCGAACGATTTGCTGCAGCAGCTGTTGTTGCGTATCCGGCCGGGCAGATCGAATTCGTCGAGCCACGACTGGAGGTCGTTGAAGTCCTCTGGTGCGAGTAGTTTCATGGGGATTTTTTCTTGTTTCTAATGTGGAACAATAATAAATATGCAATTGTCTTCTGGGTGTGCTGTTTGTTTGTCAATCGAGTCTGATGCGTTGCGCTCTTGGATCGGATTTTTGATCCAAACGATTTGCTGTATTTGCTAGCTCGCAGAATATAGATACGAGATACGGGTGTAAAATGTAAATCAGTATTAAACATTTGTCGGGAAAATGTGCACGTTTTCAGCATTGAAACACGTCTCTCGACAGCGAGTTCGTATCTCTCAAATTACTATAGAGTGCGCGGGTCGTTCACAAAATAGGTTAATGCTTGCGACGGCGTTGAATTTATGTGAGATTTTCTTCAGAATAATACATGTGCGTCTTCTGGTTGAACATGACGACGACGCCATCGATCGATATTCATCTCCAGTGTCGTCTCTGTATCCTAGCAATATATCAAAAGCGCTAACCTTGTTACATAGCCCGGTCAATCTGTGAAGCTATTCATATACCAAACACAATTAGTCGATACAATTTAGACAAGGGCACGTACACAAATATTAATTGATTATTTTGTTTATTCTTACAGGTTAGTAACACATCACACTCATCTATCACATCCGCACGAACCGCGCTCGTAAGTACATTTCAGTGTCTTACCAAACTGTTACAATTAAACAACGCTCGAACATTTCGTATGCACATAACAAAGACGAACTTTTTGCCATTTGTCTATACATCAACTTCGCAAGAAGTCGACGTCGGCAGGCAAACTTATTTGCTGTGAAGATGCGCGCTCCCACTTAACGTCTTGCACTCGTGCGTCTTCGAGCAGACTGCGCGCAGTGTCGAATAGAATATTCGGATTTGTTCACAGCATTGGTTTTCCATGGCGCCACCGCCGCCACACACCAAGTGTCCGCTGACATGCATTCTACGCGTCGCACTTTAATGGACACCGCGCGTTAAATTGTTTTACTTGTTTACAGTATACTAGCAGCGGTCACACTGCAAACAGCTAACACTGGGTGTGTTGAGTGTGCAGACGACACCATAAAACCTCGCGCGCCTCAACATTAACTGATTACTTTGGGCAGGCCATATGCTCCAACATATTGTGCATATATAATTGACGTCATTCGTCGAGTTTTCCGTCGCCCTCCGCCGCCGGCTGCCACACAAGAAAAGCTCGCCAGTCTCGCCCTCCCCCACCCACACACAAACACACTCACACCCACACCCACTCACATATATTGACCAACCCATCCATCCATATGTTGCACGTCGTTTTGCATGCGCAACATGTTTGCATTGGCAATGTTCACCGCGATACGACACTTCAGGAGAGTGAGCCAGAGTGAGAGAGCGGGAGAACAGCGTGCAGAGGCCGTGCCGCACGCTTGGCGCTTGGGGCCGAGAGAGAGAGCGAGAGAGCGCGCGTGCGAGCGCACAAAGAGTTCTTCGGGTCTGGGTTCGCTGTGCTTTTGCGTGTGCGCGTTGCCGCCGATGTTTACCATCCATCCACTCCACACACATATCCACCACACGCGACACGCACGCACGCCATCGAGTCGAGCGGTAGTCTTTCGCTGGCAGCCAAACGATCCACATTCGCGCGCGCGCGCACTCCGTACTCCTGTTTGCATACGCAGCATTCGCAGCAGCTCTTCTCGTACGTCCGCCGACACGTCCGCCGCCACACGAACGCCAATTGTGCCACCCACCCACACACACACACACGCGCACTCCCTTGAGTGCACGCAGAGAACACAACAACAGTCGCGAAGTTTCCCGTCAACATACGCGGCGCAAGATTGAAAACATATTGAATAATTGAGGACGTGCGACGACGACGCATCTTCGACACACGCCACGGTTTTCGCGATTTGTTTGCGTGCGGTTTTGTCGCGACAAAGTCGGCGGTCGAGTCGTCGTGGAGTTTAATTTGAAATCCAACGCGTCGACATCAACAATTCAACAACAGAGTATGCACATATTACACATATGTGCTGCGCACTCGTGGATTGAACTGAACTGAAGTGTGTAACAAAGTGTATGCACAAAATCAACTGCGATACAGCATATGGAATAATGGAAAATATTGTGGAATCTACTATATAGCCATCGTCGCCACCCGAGCAACTCGTGAAAGCCACTCCACCCACATCGAAAACACCACTCGGCACACAAGCACAAGTCGGGCGCCATGTCTACCACAACCCCACCCCCACCCCATGTGTCTGCCACACGTAATGGCCGAGCGCACAGCATCCAGCGCGGATCGCCTTTGTTCTTCGGCCACCCACATTGTGTGTGTGTTTCGATTTCGAGTTCTCGTAATCATTTTGCACTCATTTGCGCTGGGCGCGCGCGATTCGCCTCCATCGCGCCGCCGCATAATAATCGCGAAAGCCATGTTCCGGCACATTTCGTGCGGTTGCACAAATGGGTCACCGCCCGACGACGCGGACGAGTGTTTGCAATATTGTACATTCGCCGTCGCCGCCACTTTGATGAACTTTTCGAACCCAGAGTATTGTGGTTGTGTGTTCTCCATTAGAAGTTGAACACACCCAACAACCACCCTCCAGCATATTGCCACCCTGTTATGTATTAGTATAGCTTACACGACATCCAGCTGCGCGCGCGCGCGCGCGATTCAAACAAGTGGTTGTGCGTGCGTGTGCATGTGTGCGTCGCTGTGTGAGTTGTTGGTGCTTCGCCGCAGTTGCGTCGCCATTTGATGATGATAATCATATGGTATTATGGTGTGCGCATCAAAGGGAGGACATTTCGTCGCGATGCGGAGAAATGCAATTTGTAAATGAGGTTGATGATTGTACGCGACGCGCGTTGTTTCTGTATCCAAGTGCAATGGCTCCGCGCAAACGAACACACACACAAACACACACAGACACAGACAGACGTGTTCGGGAATATTTGTCCACGTTGCCCGTCGTGTCAGCCCCGTTCGAAATGCACGCTGACGACCTCATTCGCAAATACTCGCTGTGTGTGTGTGTTTTCTGTAAGTTTGCTGCTTCGAGCATTCATCTAACATCTAACATTCCCCTTTTCACACACAAACTGGCGGTGAGCGACTTTATCTAACTAGTGTGCGCGTGCTATTGCGCGTCGAGAGTTTGCACGTAGGTAACGACGACGACGTCGTTACACGATTGCAATCATAAAATCGCTGCGCATAGAGTGTAGTATATATGTACACGTGTGCGCATAGTAGATGTGGTACTCTTTCTCTGGTGCCCACGAGCGGGCCTGCCAGCGCCGTGCGCGCGTGCATGTGTGCGTCTGCGCCAGCAGCCCAAGCGCGATCCAATTCTGCGCTGCGCTGAACTCAACTCACGCCCGTCGGTGGATTTTCCGCCATCCAGTTTGCACGAGCGCGCGCGCGTTCATGTGATTAACACGGAAGATTGTTTTCATAATAGACACAAACACTTCTGGCGCCCGAGCTCTCTCGCACACATGCGCACAAACACACACACACACACACACACCAACTATAGTTACAAGCACTACACGAATGTTGTGCTCGCTGCTGCATCGACGCTGCACGCGAACCCCCCTCCCCCCAACAACACAACATGCATATACCTGAGCGTTTTCGCACGAGCGCAGCGCGAGTGTGTGTTTGTTTGCGTTTGTGTGCTCCAAGTTCCATAACTCGATAGTGCAGCAGCGTCAGCGCAGCAGCGAGTTGCACGAATTTCGCTGCGCGCAGCCCATTTTGCGATGCATGAACAGCCGCTCCCACTTGGTTGTTGCGATGAATATTTCGACGTTTGAGACTTGAATATCAGTAAACCCACAAGCATAAATGAACTAGACAAAGTCATCATATTTTGGTCTATATTGCTTTTCTTTAAAAATACATCAGAGAGACTTGTTGTGGATCATTGTTAGAATTGATCCGCAATTCGTGCGCCACTGGTAATGGTCAGATTCCGCATATAAGCGAAAATATGAATATTAATATTCAGTTCATCAATGCTGCTCGGTCTCCAGATACCAAGTCTTACAAGTAGACATATTCTTGGTAACAACCAAGTGGCAGCGGCTGTATGTTTGCGTATATGTATATGTATGTGTGTGTGTTTATGTGCTAGTACCTGTGTGCACTGTGCGCATGCACATTTATGATGCAAATATTGTATACGCATACTTCTGTGTATGCATACCGTATGGTAGCGCAGCGCAGTGAAAGATCATTGACTTTCCTCCGCCCTGGCGCGCGTGCGCGTGTACGTGTTTGCTTTGTATGTGAGTGACACGTTTCGTTGCGGTTCTGGAGCGGCCGAATAGCGGTCTCACTCGTACCAAATCACACGCACATGTGCTTATAATACATCCGCATCGTTCGCAATCTACCTGTTTGATGTGTGTGAATGTGTGTGTGCGTGTGTACAGGTTGTTTTTACAGAGTGCGATCGCAATGCGATGACAATGCGAGTGTGATGCGCTTCAGAATACGTCCGATTCTGTACACATTCGATGTCATCACAGTTTCTTCACTAATCTCATAGTTATGTCGTCTACTCTGCTGTTATGAGCACATAAATAAGCATTGTATTTTGATTGCGACACAGGTATCGTTGGAGACCAATAAAAACCACACTGCATTGTACAACGTGCCGCGTCAGCACACACCTCAGTATTTGAGTACACGCGCAAAGACAATTTCGTGTGAGGCAAGCGTTTTTCGCCCTCGTTTTGTCATCGCGTCAAGCGCGGCTAATTCGAGCACGTTCACCTGTGACATGTGTTTGTGCGCATTTCGACAGGTTAACGGGTTAGCCGGTTCTGCTTAATTTGCCGTCTGTGTGTAGCTGTGTGTGTGTGAAAAAAACGCGTTGCCAAAATTCGTTACACTTACCAAACAGGTTGATAAATGTATGTTGGTTATTTTTCGCATTACATGCTAATAGAGACTAGTCTATGCTTGCCAGTAAAGAATAACTTTAATTGTACAAATGTAATAACAAATTGAAATGTGTAATATAATTCGCAATGCAATTATTTATCGACTCTGGTGAAATCAGCAGACTGACTTGGGCAAGCTTGAAATGTGATGAAACATAGCCAACACATTACTATACCAGACCAACCCGATATAGTTCACGTCTGCGTTCGACTTGGTGTCGTATTCTCATGCGAAGCAGTATACATTGCGCTCGAAGTCATTCCGAGACCAATTAAAGCCATCCGATACACACAGTCATATTGGCTACGGAGGCAAAGGGTCAGGGCGCAAAAATCATGCCTAATTTAAACTAATTGCGACTGATTGTTGCGTTAGCTGTGAAAAGCAGCCGCACACACTCACACACACACACACACGAATGCGGGATGTCAGCCAGAGCAGTCAGTTCTCAGCGCTCGTTTGCGTCAGATGTTCGAGCGCGCTCGCGCGCACGCGTTCATATAAAATAAAGTGCCAAGTGCCATCCTCGCCGCCGCCGCTCGCATAAAATATATATTATGCATATTATGCGGGCCCACATCTCGTTCGAGTTGCGTTCCCCGTTGCGGAATTAAAGTATTAATAAATTGTGTTTGAATTTAGTAGTATGTGTGCGTGTGTGTGTGCGCGCTGCACGTTGCGTTTCAACGTTACGTCAACTACCCGCGCACCGCGTATTATTCACGCACGCGTGCATTATACACTCGCACATTGTGAGTGTATAATGCATCAATATCGTGTTCACAGTAAAACCCACAGTATGATCAGCATGATTCGACGTTTCGTTAGTTGTGCTATTGCCGGTGAAATCATTATGCTTCTGCTATGTTGATTGAATTTCTCCCGTTCAATCGCACACGAATCCGACCCGTCCAGAGAGGCTCCACTGTACAGCACGTGAATGTCTGTACATAATGCCAGTTTATATGCGTGTACGCGCTCGCGTGATGTATGCACATTTCCATTAAATGCCGTCGTGTTGTGCGTATGTGAGCGTATGCGAGCGATTTTATTAGTTTTGCGTATTTCGCATCGTACAATCGTACACGCTCAACGTACAGTACAATAATGCTTCGAGTACATGGAAATGCGTTTAAACGCAAGCGTACACACATATGCTGTGTGTGTGTATTTGGTTTATGCATAATTGTATCGTTATACCTCCGTACGTTGTTTGATCGAACTTCACATCTCGAGTTTAGCACCAACCAGCCACCCTACCAACCACACCACCAACACCCTTGCGTCCCCATATCATTATGATTTACGATTGTGGAGCGGAGCGATACGCTGCGAGACACACGCTGACGGATGTGTTATGCTGCTATCATCAATAACATTATCGCTCAATGTTCTCGCGCGCAGACTGAATTGACGGTTCGAACATTCGATATAATATGCGCGCAGTTTCGCCGAACCAAACGTTCAGTGGAAACAGCCCGGTTTGGGCCGCAATTGGGTCAAGTCGCACACAGCACACAGCAGCCAATCGCATAAATATAGAGTGCGCAAACAAACCAAACCCGCATTGCATACGGAGATACGATTTCAAAGGTATCCGAGACCGCAGCAGCAGCGTAGGCGACGAACACTCGCACTCACTCACACTCGAATTCGGACACCAGCTATCTTTAGACCGGCCGACCGGCCGGCCGGTTGACTCAGTGCCCATCGGACTGTTGTATCCGCAATCGCGGTCCACGTGTGAGCGGATATGTTGTCTCTGAATGCGCGTGTGCGTTCGTGCGCGCGCAATCCATTGAACATAATAGTTATACACACGAGATACGTATGTAAATTAGGGCGATTAGTTATGCGGTAGCGCGTCCGCGTCGACGCGACTCAGGTGTGTTTGTGTGTGGTGTTTGGTCTTCGCCTCGTCTTCGGCCACCAAACGGATATTGACCTCGCATGCTTTAATCGGAATTAAATGAGCATTTGCTCTGGATGGATTCGAATGCGTGATTGGTTGCACGCGTTAGCCGATGAGAAATGATTTATCCGCACGCTGAACAAGCACCATGTCGAAGCCGCGCGCGCGCTTCGTAGCGTGATGACTTGTAGTTTGAACGTTCCACACGGACGACGAGACGACGACGATCTCGGTGCAATCTGAATAGGTCGTCTCGTTTGGCGCACTCACACGCGTACGCGTTCACAGCGTTCTCACTGGATGTGGATGGAGCTTAGAAACATTAAAATCGTTTCAAGTTCAACGAACTAGAGACACTAGACGCGAACATCGGTCGGTTTTCAAAGTTGCACATAAACCTATGTATACATCGTACACATAATAATCGTGCACACACACACTGGCGCGCGATTCTTTGTCGTGTTTGCGGTGCTCTCCGGAGCCGAGGCTTCGGTAATAGTACAGCAAATACCAAATACACAATACTCGTATACTATATAATATGTACGTTTTGTGTTTGTTATGCTTGAGATACGCAAACATACATACATACCACTCGGACGCGTGTGCGCGTGGAGTTTTCGACGTCGAGTGATAGTCGGCCGCATCGGCACACACATACACACAGAAAGTTATTGTTTTGTGGCGAAGCTCGCACGTTCTTGGCCACTTGTTGTTACGGACGTCGAGATGTTGCGGCCGGTGCCCGACGAACGATATGCGAATGTATATCTGCGTCGTCGGACCGAAAACCATCCATTTACGATACGAAATTGAGCACAGCAGTGCTATCGGTTTTTCAACATAGTGTACATTTTTTTTTCGAACCGGTTGAACAGACTCTTCGTGCATATCTCCAAATACAGGAAGCTGCATGTTGCGGTCTGTGTGCGTGTGTGCGTGTACGAGATTGCCTCTGCGCACGCACATTTGCCCATTTAAAGGTCTCTATTGCCGGACCTGATCGTGTCTGATCGAACCCCGATGTGCGCCAATAGGCCGCATGCTTTGTCGCAGATGACTGCCTGATTTAGAGCCGCACGACCTGCGCGCGATCCAAACCACTTCCCAAACCTGGGTGAATTGCGAACGCGCTTGTTCATGTATTAGCAAATGAGCAAACACACACACGAACATGATGTGGAGGGTGAGTGTCAATAGTGGTGTAAGTGAAGAACATAAACTTGATATACAACTCGGCGTTCACTTTAATTGTAACGCATCTAAGTTTACTACAGTGGCCATGATAGTTTTTTTTTATTCTATCGATTCTGGAAATAATCTGTCATACTTCAGTCTTTCCAGCTTATGTTTATATAAGACATGTATGTTGAGGGACTATGCTAGGTTTACTGCACATATGTATGTGTGTGTGTGTATTTCGCAAACAACCAGGCTCTATAAGATGCTCATGCTATTGAATATACTACGTATGCCGTATGCTACATGTATAGTATGTGGTAAGCTGCATCTGGGTGCGAGTGTTGTGGTTGTGTATGTGTTTGCCTGCCTGCCACATCAATTTTACGACCGGTATCAATTCCGTGTCATTGAAATTATTGATCGACCGGTCCGAATCACTCTGGAGCTGGAGAGCCACACGACGACCACTCGGCGATGTGTCCGCCGAACTGGGAGTGGTGTGTGAGTCTAGTGTCCGTGTCCATGGCTGATGGCAATTAGCAAATGTATGTGTGAGCATATACTATACATATGCTATTAATTCTAAAAATAAAATCGTTCGACATTCAATTATGGGGAAATTCGCTCGTTTCTCCGAGCATACACACAAACACAGTCACTCGCTTATCTATTACGTCGTTTTATTAGGACAGGCTATGTGCTATAATAATGATGATGATGAAGTCTGTTGCTCTTTTCCGCCACCATACGCGTTCACACCTTCTATTGATTTTTCCATGTGCAGCATGACATCATGCGGTCGTCGTCTCACACCCTCTCAGTGCGAGCGCGAAAACAAATTACACTCAGACTGGGTGTAAGTGAGTGTGTGTGTGTTTTGTGTGTATGTGTTGCTTATCGGACAGCCGCGATCGCGCATATCATGCAAACTTTGTGGGGTGCAGAACTCACAGACACGCACGCATATGTCGCATGCGGACGTGTTAACGTGTGAGCCTTGCCGTGCACATGTACATTGTACACATGCACACCGTCGAAATCAATACACACACGTTCTGATACGACGACAAACCGACACACAGACGCGCGCGCGACAAGCGACAAAAAACATACTCATTTTCCGGTCGAACGGTTCAAAGTTGTTATCGTGACCGCCGTTTGTGTCAGCCCGCTGACAGCCAGTGGGTTTGCGTGGTCGTTAGCTGGCGCATCTTTTGTTGTGCCTCTTGTCCTCGCTGGCTGGTACATATACGCAGCGTTGTTGGACAATGGCGCACCATTGATAAGGAAAATATTATTTCGAAATTATGATTCGTACGACCCTTTATTAACAACAAAACGGGTCGAGCACATTGGATGTTTGTTGTGATTGGATATCTGCACTAAACGCAATGCTGTGCGATTTCAGATTCTGTGTTCTGATGCGTAATATTCGTGCCTTCGTCGATACCATGTTTCCATTTTAATTGGATTCTTATCGGCACCGAGTATCTATCGGCAGTAAATACAGTAGAGTGCATTGTATCGTGATTGCGTCGTGCTTCGAGTCGTTGACAAACACACACACAGTCCTTTTGTGAGCAGCCCATCGTGAGCTAATTGAATTGTTGTGTTGCGAACGCAGACGTGCACAAATATGATTTACCGCGCGCACCTCACGTTGAGTTTGCTTTTGTGAGATAAGATATTGGCCGTTACAATATACCCATATGTACGGAACACAAATACGTTCGAACTGCATAAGTAACAATGTTTATCGCACGAGTATTTCAGGTTACTTTCCAATAACACCTACGTGAAATGTTTCCGCTAATCGGTTTGCATAATTATTGCATATGCTTCCGCTCAACTGCGTTGGATGTTGGAACTGATATTATAGTCGTCTGATGATGTACGACGAGTAATAATATTGAAGTGTACTTACCGACTGTCTTCTTTTGTAACAGTACAGCAAACACACGTATTCACTACACTCAAACACTCAGTGCCCAAACAGACAATTCGAAATCAAAACAATAACATAATTCGCCTTACACACTGATATACAAAACCCAAACAAAAAAGACACCACACATGCCTCAATAAAACCAAAATCAAGTGACAAAAATCCAATAGTATACAAATGAAACGCTAGTGAATATTCGTCGAACACGATTGCGAATGAGAAAACAGTTTTACGAACAATCGGTGCTATAACACACACACACACAGACCAGCGTTTCTCAGTCGCCTCAGTTGCCTCAGCGACACGTGCTTGAGTCTGTTCCATCCGCTCAGAGAGAGAGAGAGAGACGGATGCATACGCCAAGTTGTCGTGCTCGCAAACTTCCGGTTTCCAACATCTTTACTTCTACTGCACCTACAACCGACGACCGCGTTCCCCGACGACGGCTGTCGAACGACCTGTGATACTCCAGTGACGCGCGAACGCACGCGGTCCGCGAAATCGCGTCTATTTACACACCGCCGGGCACGCCCCACAAAAGCCGTCAAAATCGCCGGCACCGCCACCATGGTCGTACTGGATGCGGCCACGTGCGGCACCTTATTGGGTGGTCCGTACGCGCAGGGCGCACCCCAACTGAAACTGATGCAGAAGCGCTACTTGGGCATGCACCACTGGCTGTCGCCAATCGCCACCAAGGAGCTGAAAGATCAAATCGTGAGTGTGTACTTGCAGTCATCCAGCCCAGAGTCTGGGGGGGCGGCCGAACTCAGTGCAATCATCAAGGATTGAAAAAAAATCATCAAGGATCGAAATAAGTTTGTTGACATACTTTTGCTTTTAGTAGTAGTCAAATATACAAAATCCAGTTTTCTTTCTGAATCAAGAGATCCTGTTATTGATGTGAAACTACTCATCTGTCACGTGACTTACAGAGAGCCTATTTGAACCAGCGCCCTCTTTACTTTTGTACACTTTTGTTAAATTTTATTTTCGTATCAACTGATTCCATCTCGTTAATTTACAAGTAATAGTATGGATTTCACAGTCGCGTTTGCAAGCACTAGTGTTGCGCGACATGCGACGCAATCATCATTGTCGACGATTTCACCACTATCTTTCCAGCGAGACTAAGAACATAATCAGGCAGAATGTGTTGCACATTCACACACATTGTCTCTTGGCAGCCGCCGGCTGTGCTGGGTACGCATTTGCCAAGATTTCTCCATCCGATTCTTGTTTTTGCGTTTGCCAAACGCCATTCGCCTCGAACTGCAGCAGCATCACCCAGTTCGCCGCACTCTTGAATGCATAGTAATTGTCTTGATGGCAACGACGAGATCACATCGGGCAGATGCGCGCGAGGGCATGCTGTTGGTGGAATAAAATATCGTTTCGAGTGTCAGTGCCAAACGATTGGCTGCTCCAAATGGGTGGGTGGTGGTCGGGATAGGCGTCGCGTCGTTGAGCGCGCACGCTTCAGCTCATTACAAGGACTATGGCGTGTAGTCTCTTGGGCAATGCACTTTATCTTGCTTGTTACTCGTAGCGATGATATATAATATCGCATGGAAAATGTGTGAGACATGATTTATGATATGGTTGCTGAGCAAATCGGTCATTCGAGACTACATCATTATATTATGTCAAGGTGAACCCCACGATGATATGCGATGAACATCATCGATCAATACCATGCAAAATACAGATACCGCCCGGAGTAAAGGGGTAGTTGGGTGTTCACCAGTTGGAAAATCTTTGGATCTTTAAATCAGAATTAATATATTCAGTATTGAAAAATACACTCTTTTCCAGCTAGAGCCATAGTTAAAACTTCCACAGCGAGACAAATTATAACATTCGCGTCAAATTGTAAACGTTCAACCATGTTGCCAGGCTAATAGAAGTGCGATCCGTTTCTCGAGCAATGGTCGTCGTCATTTCTAGCTGTCCTAAGATCTATTGTTGTCACTTCGCATAGTTTACGTAAGCACACGCACACACACACATACACACACGCACTCACACGCAGGAAACACATTTATTTCCTGTTGCATCCCCGAGCGCCAACGTCAATGCAACGCAACAGAAACTGCCGGAGTTGAACATCGTGTTTTGTTGTGCAGCGGCCCTGCATATATCCAGCGTGATATTCCCGTCTAGCGTAGACGAACAAAGTGCGGAATGTGTAAGCGGGTGAGGATATCACACGCCACACATACAAAGACTCACACACACACACACTGAAACTTCATATACTATACTCCGAGCGGATGGTGCTTATTCGGTTGCCGCTTTCCACCCAAGCGGCCGAGTGATAAATATATCTGGAATATACGTATATTATTGTGTACACTAGTATATGCTACCCAGTACAGTTGTCACAGTACTGTTGGCATGCTCTGGCTCTGGCGATGTAGCCGCCATGTAGTAGTAGTAGTACTAGTAGTGGTGTACATTGTATATTGTGCGCGATTGCGCGACATGCGTTGAACTTGCGCCTGGCGCGTTATCCAAACGCTGGTCCGGGGTCGGATGGTATAAGTATACACATATGAAAAGTCTATGTGCATTGCCAAATGAATACACACACAGTCAGAGTGCAGTACGCTGTGTGCGAACGAGCACTCTCTCCTCGCTAGTCTGACATAGCCACTAAATTTGCCACGGAGTGTGTGTGTGTATGTGTGTGTATTTCATAAAGTGAATAAACAAACTTGACGCAGACAGAGCTCACATCTCGTGCGAGTGAGTGCGCTCGCCCATTTGCAGGATGCAGTGAAATGTACGTTGTTTTAGTTATTTTTTCCGTGCATCCACGCGATGACGCATGACGACGCAAGCGCACAGGCGTGTTTGTCAGTGTGTGTGTGCGTTTGCGTGTTGGTTCGGAGTTGGGACGTAGAATGGCTCGTTCCATTCATACTGTGGATATCATAAGTATGTGAACCAAAAGTATAGACTCGGCGTCAGTTATCAACTGTCGACAGGATAATAAAGGAATAAATAATTGTGGAATTTTGTATTGTTACATTTCTCGAAACGGTAAATTTATACCAATTATTGCATGGACTGATTGATATCAGATGAATATGTTGAAGTTTTTATGCACTTGTTTTCAATGAGAATTGCTTGAACATCCACAAAAGCCTCATCCGTATAACTGAACGTTGTATTGAGAGAAAAAAGGCTAGTCTTTTTCTCGTTTACGTACTTATGGTAATCACTGTATTTCGCTACGCTTGTGAGTGCGCGGGTTATCATTTGGCGAGTAAGTATGCGGTTTATGGGTCGTTCTGGTTTTAATAATTTGCATATGCTTAGACATATAAATGGTTGTGTATGCGCTCGATTGCTTTTATCAGTACAGTCCATGTACTAAAAATTACATTTTATTATCTTTTATGTATTGGATATACACTATATTTTGCAAGATAAACCCTGAATATGTAAACCTCTCTCGTGTACATTGATAACTATTATAAATTATAATAGATTTAAATTCAGTTGATCATAAATAACCGCACGTTTATTGCGCATTTGTTTTCTCCATTTTTGTATTAAAAGAGTGCTAAGCAAAAACAAATCTTGCAATCAACTGTCTCGTTTGGACGACCTCTATTACACATTTCGATTGGAACCGCTACGAATCCGTCATTCCACCTAATAGTTAGTTATGTTATACAAAACATTGAGCCTGATCGACGAGAGCAATACGAGAACAACAATCTGTAAACATATTCCGAGATAATTCGTTCCGGCTATTTGTTGAGCGCCAGTAGAGCACCAGTTAATTGTGTCGCCCCCACGGCGAACGAAAGTACGCGTGAGTTATTTTTGGTCGACGGCGCAGCTGGGAACTGTAACTATCTGTTCGGGCGTGTGCATATTGTTGTGTTTATCTCGAGCAATTGCTACGTGTATACACAAGGCGCTCGCTGTGTGACACGTCATCGTACATCATCATCTCGAGCGTGTCCGAAACCCAAACACGAGGAACGCGCAAATTGACGGGCGGCTGCCTTTTCGTCAGCTTTTGCGCGCACAGACTCATGCTAGCATACACGCGCACCACCTCACACACACAGACACGTGTGCATAAAGTGTTGTGTAAATGTGTTCGATCGTATACTTGTTAAAATCAATGACACACTCGCGTCGAGCTCGCTCATGGATGCGAGATGCGAGTGAGTTCATGCCATGTTTCGCGTACATTGTTAGATGGTAAATGGAAGCGAAAATCGTGTCCAAAACTGTTTCCGACGATGGATGGAAGATGGATGGAGAATGGAGATGGAAGTGACACAATATATTATATATATGCGGGTGATCTCCAGGTGATTGGATACACAGAATTATAGTAAACAACAGATCTCTAGCCATCTCTCTCTCTCTCTCTGAGCATATTCGCACATGCGCAAGAGCTTTAAATTGTACGTGTGTGTGCGGCAATCGCTACGCAACCGACCGATCGCAAGCGATCATGCTATGCTATACTATGGATAAAGGCATCTGAACTGACAGACCGTTATTTGATCGTCGGTCAACATAACGGGAATTTTGTGCACGCGTTTTTGCGTCCGCCGTTTGGACCGCAAAGCTAAATGAGGAAATGTTTGATCGCGTGCGTGTGTCTCAGGCCTCAGGGTGTGTGTGTGTATATGTGATGTGGTTGAGTGTGCAAACAAGTTGATACGTACGCCCTGGGTCATTTACCTTTTGTTTTTTTTCCTCTATAGGTAGTTTGATTCCGATTTTCACTACGAACGAACTATATATTTCAATTTGGTATGTTACTCTTCGTTGGTGCGTTGGGCAGCGTTTTATTCCAAACTGCGTTCAATTTTGTGAATAAATAATTTCAAATGTTTCATACAGATTGAATTACACGCTCGACAAAACATATGGGAACAGATCACAAATTTGCGATGAATGCGGAATTACTTGCCCGCAGTATTACTCATTCCGTAATTTGTTTGTGTTATTTACCATATACAAGAATCGTATACCATCGCTCTTATGCCAGCAACCACCGACCGAGGTCTTTGAACTTGAAGAGCATTCAAACAACATACCTAAACTAAGCACGACGCCACACACACACACGTAAACGTGTTGCGCACTTCTGGTTCTAGTGTACCGTGTGCGCGTATATGTTTGCAAGAACAAACTTGCGTGCTTCTGCAGTAGATTGCGCAAAAAAATATTAGCTTCTCTTTCTCTCTGCGCTCTGCGGGCAGATGAAGAAAACCGGTTCTCATGTTCCGCGTTTGCTTGTTCGACTACTGCCATGATCAGCTCATACCGGGTCACATGCATACTTGCATACACACTCAAACGCAGAGTCCTGCGCAATATTGCGATGCGCGCGTGCACGTCAGCCGTGAATTATTTTCATAATTGGTGTTTTGTTCTTGTTCGCGCACATGGTCTCGGCACAATGTTGGGGCGTTTGGCTGGTGCGTTCGGCTATTTATGTATATTTGGCCAACAAACGATGAGTAAACGGTTCCCATTTTATGGAGGTACTGCAGGGCCTTTCAACGTGTAAATGTGATTGGTCTCGCGAATGCCTGAAGGCTGAGATATCAGGGAACCGAAATCAAATCATCATGTTTGGTGCTACAACCCGTAGGTCCTGACCTCCCTTGAATACTCCAATTGTATTTGAAGAGTAGCAGGGCTTCGTAACCGGTTTTGGGTTTGAAAGATTACATGTGGTTAGCACATCGCTCTAAAGAGTAACCCTAGGCAACGTTTAACATCCTTCCTGTGGATCATCGTGTGGAG
>JANTBZ010108846.1:0-16639 GCA_024741255.1 Exechia fusca | reverse complement strand
GAGCACAATACGCATAAGAAATTTTATATTTGAAGCGAGTATCTCACCAAAAGTCGAAATTTGTCGGGTAGTGTAATCATTGATTATATTGATGATTTGCTTATCTTCATTTTCTATCTTCAGACCTTTCCAACGACGAAATGGACGACGATCTGCGCAGCACCAAGAAGCGCTCGAAATTTGTCAAATCTCAAAACCAACTTCTTCTGGCCAAGCAACGCTCGCTGACTCCTGATCGAATCTCAGAGCAGGAACCAGTCCAAGCGACCAGTGTCAGTCAGGCGTCGGGCAATCGAGATTTGCGACGTTCGCTAACACCCGAACGCTTTGCATCGGCCTCAATTGGTGCGAGTAGCACGAAAACGACAAGCACAATTATTGCAGCCGAGAATCAGATCTACACTGAGCCAACATCTCAATTTATTCCGTTTGGATCCGACCGGAATTATGGAATGAAATCATCTTATAGTTCGTCCAGTTCATCTAGCTACTGTGGCGATGTTGATCAACCAACGAATAGCTTCGGCATCGGAACGTCGCATCCGCAATCGGCGATTACTAATGCGGGCATGCTGAATCTTCGACGGTCGAGGTGAGTGAATGCGTAATAGGTTCGAATTACGTTTGTTATCTACGAATAGCATACGCGTGACAAAGTTTATTGTCCAATCAATTGGTTTCAAGTTTTATTGCGATTTACGTATTTTACTATCCGATCACACATGACTAGACGCATGTGATTCAAGATCCAACACATGACTTCGGCGTACTTTGGTTATCGCGTTTGAATGAAATTATTTTCGACTTCAATTCAGGGTCTCATATCTATATTAAAGGTGTGCTAGCTATCGATCGATGTCTAGCGTGGGGTAAAACGTGCCAAATCAAAACCGTGCCGTACACACGTGACCAAGCAGTTTCTTTGAGTGGTTCCAAATAGATTGTTTTATTTAATCTTCTGATGAGTTGTGGGTTTTGAGAAATATGACGCGGGAATAACTTTTCGAATTCTATTTTGATACATCTTTTTCATATCTCTCAACAAATAATATTTCATTCATCTTTGGAGTATTATAGAGTATTATGAAATATTAAATATTAAATATACTCGCTTATTAACAGTACAAAAGAAACGGATATTGTGAATTGCATGGAAATAAGTTATCAATACGAACACTTCGGTTTAAACCCTCTAATGCACAAGTTTGTTTTCAGGCGGACCTCACTTTATGGACTCCAGTTCAAACATCTTGAGCTTTTTTGTTGTTTCTTAAAGCTGATAAAAGCCCCAACAATATGCAATAAACTGTTCCAACGTAGTGAGTTCGGTCTGCCAACGGTGGCCGTTTGAATTTCAATTATTTCATTATTATTGGCTAAAACCAGATTTTCAATATTATAAATAAAATAGTAAACATTGTCAAAATGAGATATAACTTTAATTATTATGTTGTTCTCTTGGTCAAAAAGTCAAGGTGTCGAACTGGAGCCCATAAACTGGAGACCGCCTATAGGCGGACTTAGTTAGCTAAATTTGTATTCAACGTCTGATCAGTTTAAATTCTCTCAATAATGAACGTTGGTAAAAAATTAGTGGTAAAGAATTACGCATAATACTGTATCAAAAGATAAACATAAAAACAATAATTGTAGATTTACATTTTTTCTCCTTGTAAGCCTTATGAACCCGTGACCCGTGAGACCGTGCTCGACTTTCTTGTTTTTTTGAATCGACGCATTTGATGTTCTTGTGCAATGAACAAAATATAAGAATGTTGGGAACTGTCAGGCAGCTTCTTACTCACATTCAATATGCGAAAGAATGCAGTATTATGTAGGAAAAACAAGTGCGTCATGCATGCTCTGGGAATGTCCCGTCCAAAAAAAATGTAGGTTAATGCACAAGTCCGCCTACAGGCGGTCTCACAAAATGTTGTCTCCTGGGTGTAAACATGTTTTTTTAACAACACATTTTGAGCTGCTTTATTTTTAATCTTTTTTTTAGTTTTTTAGTAAAATCGGAGCCGTATGCACATGCACTAGAGGGTTAATAAGTGTTTTGAAGTTGAATTTATGAAATGAAATTCATGTTCTAAAATGTATTATTATTTGTGGTAGGAAAACCAACCGAAAAAGATAAGATGAAACTTAGTCTTGTGTACAAGGAATACAGTATGTGTAATTCACACGACTATATCATAAAGTAGGTATACTATCCTGTATGATTCTCATCATATTCAAAACCACCAACACAATTTCTCACAGATCTCTACAACCACCCGGTCCAGCACCACAGAAACATGCGCACAGAAATCAAGCGACGTCACACAAACACAATTCACGCATCAATGCCACCCCATTGCCGCCGCCACAGCAGCCGCAGTCACGCTCAAGTCCCTCGATGCAGTTGCCCGCGCACAACTCACGCTCGCCCAGCTCTCGAGCCCGCCACCAATCCCAGCAACAGCAACAGCAGCACTCTCACCACCCACACTCGCACTCGCAAACACACAACTATCGCAGTTCGCATCATCCGCTTCAGCAGCAGCAGCAGCAGCAACAGCAACATCCGCCCAGCAAACGCGGCAGCAAAGATCCCGCTCCCCAGCAGCAACAGCGTCACATCTCCGCTCCCGCCATGCCCGACAAGAGCCACTCGTTCGACGGTGCCGTGGCCGCCCAGCGCTATGGCGGCCACTCGCAGCTCGCTCAGACGCACGCGCACAACAAATCGGACTTTGACAAGAGCCGCTCGTTCGACGATGACTACGGCTCGAGGCAGCTCCCGCGCAGCCGGACCGCTCGCTCCTCGAGCAACGACCGCCTGCACAATCCGTTGCCGTCGATCCCCACCAGTCCGCAGCAGCTGCAGCAACCTTCGCCGCCGCAGAACCAACAGCCCCAGCCCGGCTCATATGGCTCGCGTCTGCACGAGCACGAACTCACCTACGACATGGACCGGCGTGCGATGGACCGCTCGCCCATCATGGAGTTCCGTCGGCAACAGCGCAAAGTCAACGGCCAGCTGCAGCAGCGCGAACGCTCGCCAAACGCCGGCACCAGTGGTCACTCCTCCGGCCACCGGCCACCATTCATGCGTAGCTTCGAGCGTGCGCTGAACGAGGCACCAGCCGCATCGGCTCCGGCTGGCGGCGCTTTGCACCGCGAACTGTCGCCGAGCAGCGGCGGCGAAACGTACACGACGACCGGCGGCCGATCGGCGGCCAGCAGTACGACGACCAACAGTTTTCGCAGTGCCAGCGCCACCAATCATCCGTCGTCCGCCTCGCCGGCGTCGGACTTTGAGCTGGGGCCACAGCCCGCACTGCCGCCGGTTGCGCAGGCGCGGCGCACGTCGAATGTGGCGGCCAGTGCGTCGGTCAGTGCAAACGTCACGGCCGCCACCGCGGCGACAACGACGGTGGCGGCGGCGGCTGCGTCGACTGCGGCCGTTGGAGCGCCCGCGCCCGGCAGGTATTTACGCAACTAGTGCGCTCCAACAACCCACCCCATCCACCACCACCACCACCGGCAACCAAACCACAAACAGAAAAATGAAACAGGCTAGCGCACTGACTACTGACATTCTATCGCCTCTTCGCCTCTGCTCCGCTGACATTTTAACACCTCTTCCGTGCTAATGCCATTCGAACTGCGCCCAAACCAAAAATGCAAACAATAAAATGCCATCTCGAACGTCCGTCACCCGTCACCGAACAACCACCCAACCACCAAACCACCACCCACTCTTCACCAGTGCCGAGTAAATTTGCATTGTTCATTTTTGCGTAATATTCATTTCTGTTCCATTCTGTGCGGAATGCATGCATATTTGAATCGTGTTTTGTCTTTTCGTTCTATTTTTCGGTACGTGTTTGTGTGTCTGTGTGTCTGTGTGTATGTATGTGTGTGTGTCTGTGTCTGCTGTCTAATCCAGTTACACGTCGGCGGCGGTTGCGGTGACGACGTGTGACGACCAGCGCGTGTGGTCAGATCAATTGCGACAGCGGCAGCATCATCAGCATCAGCTGCAGCAGCAGCAGCACCAACGTCACCTCTATGACGATGCGCACGTGTACGACGAGGTGATGAACTCAAACGACGACGAAGCCTACGATTACGATGACTACGACGATGACTATCGTAGCGGTGCGGGCGGCGAGCGGATCAGCGAGTCCGTGCCTAATCTGTGCGGCGATGCCATCAGCACCGTCGCCGCAGCAGCTCCGCGTTTCGTTCGCACGCGAGCGATACGCGAAAAAAGCGCACCGGCTCGATGGTCGGTCGATGTGGCCGGTTCGGCGACGCAGCGCACTCGCAGCAGCAGCAAACCGCCCCCATTTGGTGGCGGCGAACGTCTGCGCAGCGCCGCTGGGCCGCCGTTGCTGCTGACCGAGCAACAGCGGGAAATGCCGATAACGAGTCGTCGGTCACCGCGCAATCAGCGACGTGGCGGAGCTGCGTCGTTCGATAGTGGCGGCGGTAGTTTCGAGCAGAGTACGATGCAAGCGTTGGCTGCACTGGCTGTCGCGGTGGGTGATAGTCCGCCGGATGCGACAGGTGTTGGCGGTGTGACGCGAGGTGTCGAATTGCGGGTGGGGAATGTGTTGAGACCGCCGTCGCATAGTGATGAGCCGCGGCGTCGTTGGACGACGAAGGAAGTGGCGAAGAATCGGTGAGATAACGTTTTTTTCATTGTTTCATGTTTTCTCTGATCGATGATGTTTGTTGTCTGAAACGAATCTATCAAACCGAACGTCTATTCTGAAGATTCGAAAGTTTTATTACTTATGCTTAATTTCAGATGTCCGTTATGTTCCTTAAATTTTTTGTTCATATTTTCCGTTTCGATTTTCCATTTTTCGTTTCGGTGATAACAATGCAGCTCTTCAAATTTCCAAGCAGCTCGTGTCAATCCAATTAGTCCGAATATCGATGCAGTCCAGCAGCAGCAGTATTCCGGTCGATGTCAGTCACTTCCGAACATATGTCTGTCAACCAATTCCAGGTAAGCACACACACCCATCTACATACCTTTCAGATCCATATTACCGTCGTCCGCATTGCACAGCGCAAACGGAATGGCATATTTAAACTCCAATTACAACATTCATGTGAGACCACCCAATTTGATGAGACCATTCTCCTATGTGTGGTCATGTTGACCCCGCACCCGGGCTAGCCACAAAAAATGCCAAAATGTGCGAGTGCGTGCAGGGAAGTTTCACCGTGAATTACGGCAATTTGCATAAGCCACCGCTTCGGTGTACGAAATTAGATGTTTTTCGACCGGAGCCGCAACGACGGAGCTCTGCGTCGTTGCTGCGAAAGCGATCCGGCGTCGGTGTTGTTTTCCTCGCCGTGAAACTGAAATTGCATTGAGCATTTTGCCGACATTGCTGCGTTGTGCTGTGTGCTCTGTGGCTGCCTGTTGGCCCCATCAGTATCACAAATACATTTAGTGAAGCACGCCCAGCGCATATTGTTTAATCCGTGTTTCCAAAAAATTATGACGCTCTGAGCCACACACACACGCGCAACACAGCAACAGCAATTTGCATAATGCTCCAGCCACTCAGTGACGAGACGAGAGCACATCAACGAAACACATTTATTCAAATTGACAGCCCCGTGAAGTAGAAGTTGTTCAACTTTTCGCACACAGGCATGCGGGCAATTCGGTTTATATCAGAGTGCCCAAGCCCGCCGAGTCTGAGCGAATCAATCTTAATAAATCGTATCAAATATGAAATGGTAGCATAACAGTTCATAGTCATGTAGTTAAAGTGAATCGCCTGCAGTTATACTCATACTTTTCGAATACATTAGTTTATAAAAGTTCGACTCAAAAGTATTGCAGCTCACATGAATTTGACTACGGCATTTTTTCACTACAGAAAAATACTGATGCCCACACATTACGAATGCTTTGCATTTATACCGAATGCCCATATTGTACGCGCTAAAATTGGTCAACTGACTACATCAGTCTCTTCTGTGTTATTTGCATCGCTCGAGCATAAAAGCTCACTGCTCTCAGATGTTCAAGCACTCAGCAACATCGAAAGCGAAACTAGAATCGCGTGCATAAACGTGTGAGCGCGTAAAATACGCCGGGAAAGTGCTATGCTGAGCTGTTCTCTCTGAGAAATTCCACCTCACGTATGTTATGTTGTAATGTGCACGAACACTACATATACACTCTACACATGTTATCGCGTTTGCCCAGTGAGAGTGTGCTCGAAATTCAAACCATTCGTGCAGCATCGCAACGGTCGACGGTCGATTCGGCTTTTGAGTTTCACAGTGGTTCGGTCGAAAGAACACAACAACTCCGACAACTGGAAGCGAGTCTCTACGTTCTCAGCTCGGCTGTATGTGTGTTCGTGTGTAGGTATTATGTTGGAGAGTGGTTCGTGCAAGCCACAGTGCAACTGCTTAGCTGAGTGCACTTCGTGGCTTCGTAGAGTGTTGACGTTCGGTCGTGTTCTACAGCGCAGCGCAGCAAAACAAAATCGCGCCAGCGTTCCTCAGCAGTAGTTTTCTATCCACGCGTTCGGTGTTTTCCCTGTTCGTGCGTATAGTGATTTCCGTGATAGTGATTTCCTTTCTCGCATAGCTAGAGATTGGCAGCTTGATAACCGTGAGTGCTAGTGATTGTGTGTGTATGCGCGTTTGTGAATGTGTGAATTTCCCCGCCAAAGCGAGCGCGAGAAGCCTTCGAATATGTATATATGTAACATATGCAATTTTCCCGGGTCCTGCAGCCGGGTGGTTTGCACTGAAAACTCATTTAGTGTGTGTGTGTATATGTGTTTACGTGCATCTCTTCGCAATGTTTTGCAAGCCAGTTTGGTCCTAATCATTGTCTGTATTAGACAATGCAACAGAAAAACACAATACGAATATTACTATAAACGGCACGAGCGTTTCTTCTATACCTGGCAGAATGCATGCGGCGCGAGCGGCCAAACGATGCGCTTCACGCACGACATCCCCCTCAATTTTCGTGTCACTCCGTCCGTCCGTGCGTGCGTGCATGCGTGTTATAAATATTGGTGCTGTATGTGTGCGCTTGTGTCTATTCTTATTCAGCTCGGCTTTTCGTGGAATAAAATTATGCGCGTGTGTGTGTGTGTTCGCGAGCTACGACAACACGGCCAGCAGCAGCAGCAGCAGCAACAACAACCACCACAGCCAGCGCAACGGATATGCGCTTGTGTGTGAGCACGTATCAAACCATTGAAAGGATACACATACACTCACACATCCAACTCTCTCGGCGTCCTCGAGGGCAAAGAGCATAATAGAAACTCACCACTGCAGGGAGTTCTTAAACAAATACACACACACACTCGAGCACATACACCAATAAGATCTTCGAGTGGATAACGAAACGTCGTCTTGTCGTCTTCTGTCCAACAATTGTCCACGATCGCGCGAACTTACACGAACAATGAGCCAGTAATTACTGCGTTCACCTCTCCACTGTCTCGACGACAGAACAATCCCAACCAAACCGTCGTCTGCTGGCTGCGCGTATACCTCCCAAAATCAATCGCATAACTCTGCCGAAAGCGACAGCTGCTGTGCACAGTGTCGCCTCATTTGAATGCCTGAATGCGCAAATAAAATCTCAGATTCCTTGCTGGCGGCTGGCATTCGTCGATGCACCGCCGATGTCGAGATTCGTTTTTGTCGGCGCGCGCGTTCTTCAACCACCACCTGTACATTTTTACCCAACAAACATCTGTCGCTGGATTGGCAAGCAGCACGCTTCACACGCGCATATGCACACATACACACAACCGCATGTAAAATAAATGTGTACGCATCGCATCGTCTGTTGCTTCGTCGTCGTCCGATCCCTCCGTAAATTGGTGCCGCCGCTCACGAGCATGCACATATGCACTCAAATTTCTCGGCCCCGGCGTGCACGCACATTTCGTTGCTCGCACCGCACGCGCTTCACGTTCACGGTCTTCGCCGAATGTTGGAAATGTTCGTTTGCGGCTCTGGTGCAGATAATAAATGCATTTCTTTGCCACGCGCGAGCACCCATTCGGGAATCGGCACACACACACGAAATGTGTATAAATAACTATCTGGAGCAGCCGGCAGCGGCAGCGATGCGCACACGCTCTCAAGAATCGTTCTTGACGTTCGTCATGTGTGTGTTTTGGTGCATCCGAATACGATGGCATTATGCGCGCGTGCGCGCATGCGCAAACATCGAGACGAATGTGCCGGGCGCGCGCATACAAAAGTATCGTGTTCCATGGGAGTGAATGCGCGGTCGTGTAATATATAGAATGTTTGTCTGTGCCGGTGTGCGCTCTCGTAAAAGATTGAGTGTTTAATGCTTCGATGACGACGTCGACATATGCAGCCGGCTGCAAACACACACACACATATGCAGACGCAGACACGCACACTCGACAAACCGGTATCCAAACATTCGCATCTCTAAGGGCCCATTTCGTGCGAACGCCGACTGTTTGCACGTTTTGCGCGCGCACGTGAGAGCATAATGGCAGGACGCGCGGACATCCTTCCGCAGTGCGATGGATGCAATTTGGACGCTGCGCTGCGTCCTCGAGCTCGAACCGAAAGGTGGTGTACTCATCGCACCGAAAGGTGCCTTTGTTCGCGTGTGAACACGCTATTCACACGCACACGATTCATGTTGATTCATGGTCACGTTGTGCGACGAGGCCTTAACTCTTTTCGCGCGAAAACGCCGCCGAGCCATCCGCCGAGCGCGGAGTTCGCAGAGCACTTGTCCGACGACCGACCGGCGACACACGTGCCACGGCTCCGCACGGTACGTGCGTGCATGCGTGCGTGTTTCGATCGTGGCCAAACTACTAGAGAACATCTGTCCGAGCGCCGAGTGCGTGCGCTGCGTGTGCGGTTCGAGTGTGCGTGTGAATGCAATCATGACTCGTTTGGCTGTTGAGGTTGAAGTGCGACGCGGCGGTGCATCGCTTTGCGACCTCGACGAGTTCAGCTGCAGTCCGCCGCCACAGCTGTCACAGTCAAGTCGTGCTTTGCATTCTTTATTACGAGTCGTTATGCCGCACATGTCATATATGGCAAGTGTGCTGAATAACGTTTAGTTCTGTGAGCGACTGACGACATAATCGGAGTCGTTATGACATGAGCTTGAAGGAGAACAAAAAACTCCATTAGACTTATACAACATTGTGTGATTTCAATCTTCAATTAAAACTCGCTCAGCAATTAGTGCGCGCCAGAGCCCATATACGCGAACGAGAGAACTTGTTTACTGCACCAGCTAGGCTACAGACGCAACAGCATAGCACAAGATCACTGTATCTGTGCGTTAGATACAGACATCACATCACATCATATCCACACACAGCGACGCAAGACACAAACATAAACTATAACCACATTGTGCACACATTTTTCCTATTCTCGCGCGCAGTGTAATTATAAAACGTGTGTGTAGACGTGTAGATATACTGTTCGCTTCGTGCTGTCACTGCAAAAATAACATTAACGGCAGCGATTCGACGTCGGTAAAAGTCGCCATCAATCCGTCATCGAACCATCGTTGTCGTCGCACCATCGTCATCGCACCATCGTCGTCCATGGCTGGCTAATTGAATGCAATGAAAATAGCACATCCAATCAACATGGCTAGCGCCGTCGTCGTTTTGCCCACCGTCATCGAAGTCCGTCCATCAAATCCCGCACCGGCACCAGCAACAGCACCAGTTACCGACAGTGTCGGTCCGACGTCCGTCGTCCGCGTGGTCGTCCCTCCAATCGAATCAAATCGCGATCTCGATTCCGATGTGCCGACCATAAACAATCAAACACCGATTGGTGTCACATCGACGACGACCGGCGACGACGCAATCGAATCGCCATCGATGTGCGCCATTGCATCGGCGGCATCCGCAGCGGCTGCAACACCATCAGCTCCAGCTCCAACCACGCACATCGTCAGCATCGAGGAGAAGTGGTACAGCCTGCCGTTGCGCTGGCGCACGCATCCGGTGCATCCGGCAACCGTTCAGCGGCGACCGCCGGCACCGCCGAAACGCCAGCGCCACAGTTGGCACGTCAGTAGCGACGGTCGTCCGCAAACGGACTCTGCGGCCGCAGCCGCCGCCGCCTGCGTTGGAGCGGCTTGTTTGGATAGTTGCAGCAGGGACGACATCGAGTAAGTTTCGCATTTGAACTGGCGCTGACGCGTAGTGGTTGACCTGCTTTTGTGTTCCGTTTGTGTATTTATAGAGTTTCGCTGTTTTGCTGCGTCGTGACTAATGACAAATCTGACTAATGAGACACGACTTTCCGTTTCAACAAACACACCGACAACGAAGACGACGATACATACATACATTTAAAGTTTTAGGCTTGTGTGTGTTGCTCGTCGGTTTCTGTCGACTTCCGTCTTCGCAACCGTACCGCACGCATTCGAGTGTGTGTGCGCGGTTTGCCGGTTTCGTGCATCAATTTGTTCGCGAAATGAGACATGAGCTATGGTTCTACTGGCGCGCGCACGTTCGCATACGCGCGTTTTAAATGCGCATAATATACATTACTGCTGCTGTGAGCGTTTCATTCCGTTCGGTTTCGGTTGCGGCGGTGGTCGCGCGCCATCCGCTTCCAGCGTCGCTTCCCTCCTCCTGCTCCTCCGCTTGCTACTGATATTTATGCAAACGCGAGTTCTTGCTCGAGTCGGTGTGTGAGTGCAAATTTGGTTCATCCGTTGCAGACCATTAGTTAGTTTTCGTTGCGCTGCAATCTGAGCATTTCTTGCCGCAGCAGACACACACTTGTGCCTTGTGCAGCGCTGAAACCGCACGCACAAGCCAAGTGCAAGTGCACAAACTCCGCAGCGTGCACCAGCAGCAAAGAGTATTCCGCGTTGCAGCCGAACCGCGCGGTCGCTGTGCGCTCGGCAATAAATTATGTGTGCGTTAAAATCACTTCATATGATGCCGGAGTGCAAGTGCTAGTGTGCATATGCGTTGATGTCACCCGAAAATAACATTTCGCTGAATCGCGCGCGTGTTTGTCATCATCAATTTAGACTTGCGCGGCGAGCGATGCGACTCGGTTAACATACGACGATTCCTGCGGCCGAGAACAGCGAATTCTCCGGGAATTGATGAGGTCGCGTAATGCGAGAGTGCAAAGTGCAACGGTGAAATTGTGCATGGGATTTGCATAATTTTCGATGTCACGTAATATATTGTTGAGCACAGCTCACTAGGACAGAGCATAAAACGTGAAACGTACTATGAGACTCACTGAATGTGTGACACTCAGAGTGTCCGGTATCATGTTCGAGTACTTGAGAGTCTTCGATGGAGTGCGATTAGTTTTGCCATTGTCTCGGAACCACAACCAGTCGCTGATCGTCTTTGCCCGCATTAGCGCAGGCATTGCAAAATTATTCAGCAGCCTGATGCTTCCGTCGAACGACATCAGTTGTCGTTATTCGATTCTCACGGATATCGTTCACGTTTCGTGTGTGCGTCACTCCGTGAAATAATGTTGACTGTTCACTAGTCGGAATGCAAGCATTTTTGACGTTCGAATTCCGGAAAGTGATAATTCTGTGCAATGTGTTGCCGCATTTGATTCGAAGCCCTACTATCACACTCAGCGCGCACACATTGGTATTCAAAATGTATGCGCACATACATAATGTATGCTTCGCTTCGCCGTCGTTTTGATACGCAACGCACGTCGCGGTTCGAATGGCTTATATAAACCAACAATAATAATGTTTATCAATGATATGAGTTGTTTCGGTGAACTGTACGTTCCTCACAGCAACGCTCTTTATTCCGATTTCCCTCTAAAACTCACAGCTGAGAGATAAAAAGTTACATTTGTAACATGTCTTACTTGGAGAAGAATCTCAGGCAGGCACACACACACATAAACAACGGTACCTCGTCTACGTGTGCTCATCATGCACACGCACATAGCCGTGAGTGTGTGTGTGTGTGTGTGTGCGTGTGTGAGAGTGTGTGTGCATGTGTTGATTTTAATCTGATGAACGTGACATGTTGCGACCAGCATAGATTACCGTCACGCACATCAGCACATCAGGTTGTTGTGTGTGCGTTCGCTTTATGTGTCCGAACCCCAAGGCCTCCAGCATACACAACTCTCTCGCACATCCTACGCAAACAGCTTTTTCGCACAGAGCATGCGTCTGCTGCTGCTGATGATGATGATGAGTGAGTACGGTTTGGGCGCATCAAACAATCGCCCGCATCGCATCTGACATCGCATGCATAGTTAATCGGAAACCAAACCGTGCAGGCGTTTATTTCGGGACATTCGGGCCGGCCAAATTCAATTAGGACTGAGCCTGGAATGGAGTCGTGCACATGTACCACACACTCGTTTTCCAAATAGAATATTATATTCTGAGAGTTAAAATCGCTGCGCAGAGCCATTTTAATTGTCGCAACGCGTAACTTGAGCTGGTTTCGGTTGATGAAATTACCTAGGAAATCATTAGGTTGAATTCTATTTTTAAGCGCCGCATAATGCCGTTGTAAAGTGGCACACGCTCCGTCGCCCGCTAGATTCATTGCGTTAATTCGTTTCTGATTGCTCAACAGACACGTACATAAACTCGCACGCGCATACAACATAGCTCAAGTGGCACACAAGGCAGCGTTTACAATCAAAAACGCCGCAGCACTTCACGGTCGTGCGTGCGGATGCACTAACGCACACACACACACGTTTATGTTTGCTCTACATTCTCACCGTACACAAGATGTTCGGTTTGTGTTTGCATTTACTACCTTTATGCATGCATCAGACACGTATCATCTTGCCCTAGCAGCACTTGAACAAAGAGTTAAATATGCATACTGCATAAAATGTTGTGCTGTATCAAAAACCCTACGTCCAAACGCAAACACACTGCCACACACACACGTGCAAACAGACGCATGTTTGTATCTGTGTTCCGAGATAATGCGGTGTCGAGTCGCAGAGTCGAGCGCGTGGCCGCTCATAATATACATAGTATAATTCGAGCAGATAGGTATATGGAAGAGCATAAGTTTACTTTGTTTAGTTCTGCTGCGAGCCATGTGTTGCGTGCTCGTCGTTTCCATGTGAATAATGCGCGAAGCATTATTTCAGCAACACACCGAACACATTCACGCACTTAATGTCTTACCTGCGCTCTGAGTGGATTTGCTGTTGGCGCCTTGATTTGCCGCCCCGAAAATCATTGGCACAAAAGGTTGGATGCGCTCATCCTGTGCGATATTTGCATTGTTTACCAAATCCATTAGGTGGTTTTTGTTTTCCGCAACCAAACACACAGACTACAAATAATATTCACCGAATTATTGCTCGCACGCGGACTGCTTCCGCCCGAGCCGTGCCAATCATTCACAAATATTTACACATCGAAACCGCACGGGCAGCGGCATCCGCAAGCCGATTTGGTTTTGCAGTCATTCAGACAAAACACCCAAGTCCTTTCGACGAAGGAAAACACCCCAAACAAAAACCTTGCTCAACCATAAATAAATCACCGGAAGCAGCTCGCAGACAATATTGAACACATGCACATGCTTACACACTTAACACACACACACACATACAAGCTGTAGCCCTCCCAGACATTAAGCAGAGACGTTGCTGCGCAGCAGCCGGGCAATTAGGATTCGTATGTGGTATGTGTCGGATGTTTGCGGGTGAATGGCACACAACGAACGAGCCGTTCGGGATTGGTTGTTAACCAAATATTTAGGGCTCGCATCGATCCCGATCGATGCGGGGATCTCTGCGTGTGTGTTGGGATATTCCATATATAGAAAACAGTCGAGTGATTTGAGAATTTTGTGTGCTCTGGCGTGTAACGTATTTTATTCAGCAGCTCTCGTGCCATTTAAATGTCTAACGTTCGTGTGTGTGCGCCTGATAGGCAGCCGCAGCGGGACTGCTTTATAAAATACGCATGTTATGCATTCGCCTTGGCTTGATATTAGTCTTACGAGTAGATGTACGGCACATGTCAGGAAAATGAATGTTTGAATTTCGAGAGAGTACATCTTTGGCATATAATGTTCATCGATGCGAGCAAGCCTACATGCACACCTGACATATCGAATTGACAAGTATTAATTTCTCAAATGCTCGCGCAAGAACTCGAAGATTTGGCCAGTCATGTGTTTGTGTTGTAAAGCCAGCTTCGAGAGACTACAAGACTCGGAACGTCGAATGTTTTCATTCCATGTTTGTGTGTGCTCGCTTCTTGAATTATACCTACCGCAAAGACTGGATGTAATTCACAGAAGATGAGTATTAGGAATAAAATAATACCCGCTGTGCTCGTTTCGGGTGTGTGAGTTCGCTGCTTGTGTATACGGGCTTGTGTCTGTTGTGAGAATTTCACAACGGTCGTCAAACGGTTTTGATCCTTTCGGTATCAAAGAGATCAGCGGTAGTTGTTTGATCACACTAGCAATTCCAGGAAGGACACTTTACCACCATTATCGTTTAGCATTGGAAATGCGTCTGCCCTTAATTCGGGTCCAAACAAATTGATGTACACGATTAATAAAATGACAATTTTCTGATTCAATATGCGATTAAATGTATTCTACTGTTCATGTATTCATGTTTATGTTTTCATTGAACACAGTTTTAAATAAAGCACATGTAATGCATGCCATGTTCAACATGCTACTTTTTCCGAGGTAATTATTTTTGCAGCTGGCCTGCGCGACATTCGCGAATATCATTGTTTCGTGTCGTCGAAAAAAAATTATATTTTGACCCAAATAAATATGAACAATGTACAAAGTGCAAACAGTTGCGCATAGTTATGCATTATTCGGAATGATTGTAAATTACCTTTGTTCGTATAATTGGCTCAAAGGCATTCCGATTGAAATGAATTTAAAGGACTCTCAGCTCATACCAATTTCAAATATTTCCATCGTTTTATTTCAAGCTCGCGGATATTAATGAACCCTATATGTTTACAATCGTCCGCTAGCAATCACTTCGCCGCAATTAATTCGTTCTATTTGGAATGTGAATTGTGCGTGGATCAAATGAGCGCTTGCGTCGCTGTTCTCTGGCAAATAGCCCGAAGGTCACAATAATGTTGATGTGTATATGCGATGGTGTTTTTCTGTTCACACGAAGGCATATTGTTTGTCTTATCTCTGTTCAAATGACGCCGATGGGTGTGTGCTATGTTGCATACTCACTCTCACACACGCACACCCATAAACAAGAATGTATAATGTACTGTGATCCATCAGTTAATTGTAGCATAAACGATCTGCGTCCATAATCCCCCGAGCTCATCGAGGTGAATAATAATTTTCATATGCAGAACCCATTCTGGATTATTATTACGATCCAACGACGACGACGACGATTACGAAACCTTTCTCATTAATCAAACATGTATGCAACTATTAGTAGGTATTCGGGGAACACGCCGATTCGCCTACAATATCGCTCACACCCATATTTTCTAATGAACCCGCTCCAATTCAACGCACTCTCGATGCGCTCCAAATAGTCTAATCCATTTTTCGAATTCATCATCCATCCGCAGCGGCTCCTCTACATCTGCATCAGCGCCAGCGACTGCCGAGGCCGACACCCATCTGCAGGCCATGATGGCCGAATCGCGCCTGCCGACGACCTGCCTGGTAAGTGACAACAAAATGCGCCGCCTCGTCAAACTCGTCTGTCTGTCTTTCGTGCGCGCACCTGCGCCCGATGCAGTGGTGTATTATTAATTCTCGGCGCACTCGCGCGCGCGCACCCATTCGAGTGCGCGCCCCCCGAGTGCTCCGCTATCCGGTTCGCAATTTAACGAACCGTATGTGTACGCCTGCGCGCGTGTGCGTAGCTATGAATGACTGGCAAGAGCCGCCCCGCATGCACGTCACACTCGCGTCATATGTGGACGTACACATGTGTGTGACGACGTATTAGTATTATTAATCTGTCGGCGCGCGTGCAGTAACGACGTGGAGCAGCAGCAGCTCAATGTTGCGACTATGCACGCCTTGGTGTATCAGGTTTTCGGCAGCGTTCGAATGCGACTGGTTTTGATTGTGAACGCTCACGTTTCTGTGTGTATTTACATAGCTGACACACATTCTGACTGTGTGCGTGAGTGTGTGTACTTTCATTAAACACTGCTGCCCACACGGCGGCTGCCGCTCAAGTGCTTGCGCCCATTCGCACTAAACGGATTACACACATCACGCTGGTGCATGTGAGTGGTGCATATGCGGCATGCATGCACCCATGAATGGAAATGGGCGGCCAGCACCACATGACGCGGATGATTTCTTGTACTCTTTATCATCTATTCATCAGTGCGAGTGTGTGCGCGTAGCAAAGCACTGCATCACTTCGTTAGAACATAAACGAAGGAACGGCGAAAAAACAATGGCAATTTTTAATGCGTTTAGTTTAATTCGCATAAACAAGCTGTGCAGCCCTCGGCGACAGCAGCAGCATCAGCAGCAGCAAGTGTTCGCAATTATGTTCCATTGCGCTGTCGACACACACACACACACACACACACACACACACACACACACACACACACACACACACACACACACACACACACACA
>JANTBZ010108735.1:0-16643 GCA_024741255.1 Exechia fusca | reverse complement strand
TTAGAATCGGACACTTTTCGTAAAACAACCATTAAGGTAGTAACCGATTAAAAAATTAGATAATTGATAGTCTTCAGCAATTTAAGAACGAATATGGACATATTCTTTAATTATTTCGTTCAGATATGCTCTAGTTGATGAAAAACTTTGCAAAATAACAAACTAATTAGCTTTCAAAAATAGGTATGTTTTGGCAATATCTTATAAAAAAAATGAAAGAAAAGAAATCATGAGAACAAATAATCACTTGTCTTTCCAAAATTGTCAATTATTTAAAAAATATATCGAATTTTGAAGCTAATAAGTTAGTTGGATGCTTGCCCCACGAACGGGATGTCCCGGGTGCAATAATGGAGTATATTTGTCTCTTTTTTCCTTTTATTTTGTTCAAGAAATTGCCAAAACACACTAAAGTTTGGAAGCTAATACGTTTGTCATTTCGCTGAAGTTTTCTATCGACTAGACAGAGCATTAATTCGAATATAAATTAAAAGAAAAAAAGTTTAATTTTTCAAGTATTTCTAATTTTTTTGTTTGTGTTTTCTTCGGGTAAAAAAGTCATACAACAAATTATATTATCATGTTTCTTCAGCCATTTGTGCCTCAACTACTATATTTAGAAGAATATTCATCAGGATAACATGTTGACCATTCATCTGGCAATATTTTGTTAATTTTTACCCCTGTATGTATGCTATAAATCGAGATATAACTATAAACGTACTCAAAACACCGATTTGGTCATTTCCAAAATTCGAAATTCTCTATAAGTCGGAAATCAATACATGAACAAAAAATTATGTCCATATTCGTTCTTAGATTGCTGAAGATTATCAGACAAGTTAGGTTAGAGCTCTCCCTTTTTGGGGCTGTTGTCTGGTGTAAGCTAGCCACAAGGTGTAGTTGCAAGGTATAGTTACAAGGTCTAGAAAGGTCTAACGAGGTCTTATATGGTCTTACAAGGTCTCAAAATGAATAATACACTAGTTATGAGCTCTTGAAAGGGCGTGCTAGATCTTCAAAGTTCTCAAAAGGTCTTATAAGGTCTTACAGGATCCTAAAAGGGCTAATAAGCTCTGTCATGAGCTGTTAAGCAAGTTTGACCTTGCTCTTCCCTGGATTTTACAAGACATATCAATATCCATTTAAATGCGCCTCGAACCAACGATCTATCGTTGACCGTTAAGTCCGAATATTTAAAAATGTATTTTAGATACTGCTCTTCGATAAAAAATTCACCGATGTATGCAAATTTCCGCTGAACATTACCATCATTCATCTCAAAACACGTCCAACACGTCAACGTGCAATTGCCCATATGCACGTCACGTAAACGGCAATGCTTCACGCGCTTTGTGCGGTCGCGCTGCTCAGGATTAAATGCTACGCACGCTTGTGACACAAGTGGTGATTTTTCTTGCACTCGAGCGTGCTCCTCGCCTCGCATGTCATGCGCCGTGCGCTGCATATTTATATGCGTGCACGTTCGCCGCCGCTGATCTCGTGCCAGAAGCAACGCCAACCGGTGGCATGTTGCTCCTGGCTGGTCAGGTCACCGGACAGCGGACAACGGAGCTGGCGGAGCATGACCAGTGACAGAAAGCACACAGAGAGAGAGATTGCGGAAACGCTCGTGACAAAACACCGCACACGACGAAAACGACGGAGCGCAGCATACGTGCGTATTTAGCGCCACGATGCGCGAATCTGTCACACAATCAGTGCACTCCGGATTCGGACACGAACTGTGTGCGTGCGTGCGTGCATGTGGAGACTGCGCAGGAGTCGTGCGGGGAATTGCGTGCACACTGGACACCATTTGAGTACGCCTGCTCGAGTAGTGCTGCTCGTCTCCATGTTCACACGCCAGTCCGAGTGAATCGTGTATTTTTGTACATCGCACGCTTCTCGCTTGTTCCGCACGAAATCCACCAGGATTTCCGAGCACCAATGCGAGCCTCCACATACACACACTCACAAATCACCACCGTGAGAAACGGTGAGCTGGATCGAGATCAGCAGGGAGCCGACGCGTGATTGTGTGTAGTACACGTGTTTGTTTCAGCCGAACGCGGTGTTGCGCTCTTTGGGGGTGGTTTGGGGGTGGTGTGATTTAAATCAGTGCGCATGATCGTGCCGCTTCGCTTGACGGATTCGCGCGCGCGCGCGATTCGGATTTATTCGCTAGGGCATCCGACGTGTATAAACGTTTAGACACGGAAACACTCACACACACACTCGCACGCCATTCTGCACATGGTAAACGATGCGGGCAACCGGCCTATTTGCGTGCTCGTCGGAATAGTACGTTGCTGATGGTGTTCGTTGTTACGCTGCAGCGGCGGAGATGATGCCAGGGGATTAGTCTGGCGTGTGCGTACGTTTCGAAAATACGGAATGCACATATGGGCCGCTGACTTGAATGATTGATGTTTTTATTCGCCATCCGGGACGGGTCCTATTATGAGCTGACATTTTTGTCGCTTCGCTTGTGTCGAAGCGTTGGAAACAATAAATCCGTCGATTGGATGTAGGTTTTTTAGGATGGTATTGCATGCGATTGCAACTATGGATTTTAGTAATTTCCGAATATAAGTAAAATAACAGTAGGGCTGGAAAATTTCACATTTAAAAACAATTAGTATAATATTAATAATCACTTCCTAGTTTAAATGAGAACATTTGGTAGCAGAGTTTAAAATCGTGTCGGCCCCAAATGATTTCTGTGATCTTATTCAACTGCACTACACCAGCAATCCGAACCAATTAGTCGTATTCTCATCGCAGGCTCTTTGACAGCATAATGTTGCAAGTCGTCGTATTAAATGCGCCGTTACGCACAAGCCTTTGACAATTTAACCACGTCTAATTGAATTTCCCGTCGCACGCGTCGGCACTCGAGCAGCTACTCTTCAGTAACTAAGTTTGCCAACCGCTCGTTGGTTTTTGATAAATATTTATTATGCATGAGTGAGTCCTTTATCGTGGCGTCCTCATCGGCATCGAGTGTGCCGCAACGAGACTGCATCCGTTATAACCTCGCTCGCTGTTATTAAATCGGCCACGATCTCCATCTTCGATGTCACGGCGAGCGCCGAGCGCATCCGTTCCGTACGTGCTGGCGAGTAGTACTCGACGGAACATGCGGCAAAAGTTGTGCGCACACCTCTGGGCGGCGCGGTTCGACACATTGGGCACCACCGGATGCACGGACGCCTGGCGATTGTGCCGCAAGGCTCTGCGAAGAGTGTTCGCCACGCGCCGCAGTGAGTACATAATTGGAGACTAATTAAAATCCCGGCAACGTACGACCCCGCTGAAAGTCGGTACATCGATTGGGTACTGATTAAACTTTTACCTCTCCGCGATGGACACAAACCGGATCCGGTGAGCGGAGAGCGCGGAAATCGCATTAAAAACCGACTACGCGAATCGAAACTTTGCACATAGGCCACCCCCGTCGGACTGTTGGTGTTGGTTGTGTACATATTGAGGTTTTGCCAACGCACATCAGTGTCGAAACTCTTGGATTGGCCAACGGCACAGCGGCACAAGCGACCAGACTAATTTGTGCCAAAAACTTCACGCCATCAGTTGAACACGGTCGTCGATGCCACAAAACATATTTACACACGATACTGATGGGGGATGGAAAGTCGTGACGGACATTAGAGTATTGAAAACGTTACTCATCCTCATCCTCATCCTGGATTTTTTTGGTTTTATTTATGACTGTAAACTTCTGTAATATAGTAGAAGTTCCCAATCATAAATAAAACTAAATACAAAATATTACACCTTGCGTCAAAATAAGTGTTACATTGTAGAATGGCTGAATTATCTACAGTTTTAAATTTGTTGTTTCGAAATTCATACCAATAGATAAGGATTTGATTCCCTAAAGGCTAAGCAATCACCGCTTGTCTGTCTGTTGATAGTCATGCGGAAACTTGGACCAATAACGCTGAAAAGCTACTCTCAGAAGATCTAAACTTTCGTATCTTTTGGCGTTGACGCTTACCTTCAACATATCTTTAATTTTGAAATAAATCGGATTTGCATCCGGGAAATCGACAGTCATTGTGTGTACATAATGAAATGTCAAATGTGAAATTAGGTTCTTGAGACGGTGCGGAGTCTTGCAATAATCTAAACGGTTCGGACTTGAGCTTTTATTCGGTAAATATCTGCTATACAGCCTCTTATTCTAGATTTCGTCAATTTTACTTGATTCCAGGCTTCAAAAACACCAAATGTGAGTTCAAATCGAAAACTGTTAATGTAGTCTTCAACCATAGACGGTCCTCTTCTTTTGGTATGGGTTTCGAACTAGCACATTCAAAACAGTAGATAATACAGCCATTCTACGATGTAACACTTATTCTGACGCAGGGCGTATTATCTTATTTTTCATCACCATGCATGTTGTCCAAAAAGTATTTTTTTTAGATATGAATAATGAACTTTTATTTAAAACCTGGAATAAATATTTGAGTATACTGAAAGTCCCGGATTGTTTTCTCGCCGGAACTGGCATTCACTACACAATTCGGAACAACTTTTCGCAATTTTACACATTGCGGCTAAATGCTGGCGGCACTCGCCCGCCAGACTCGATGCAATGGCGCACGTTGTCATGGCGTTTGCTTCCGTCTCTGGCAGACAAGCGTTGCTCGTTGCTCGATGGCGGCTGGAAACTACACGTCGAACTTTTCGTTCAACAATTTCGAGCTTGTGCACTAATGTTAACACGTGCTGCAGTACACAACATGCGATGGCTGACACGCGGTTAATGGACATACTTTCCGCATAATGTGAGCGGAGTGAATGTGCGACACGTGTCGCATACGTAAATACATACTGTGTGTAGTAGTATAGTGGTAGACACGTCTTTGGGACGCGGTTTGCCTTGTTGGCAATTATTAAATGGAAATGGTAATGCTCCTTGGAAGAAAGATACGTGGAGGAATGCGCTTGGCGCCAGCGATTTCGGCGGCTCTGAAGGCAAATGACTGAAAGTCAAAGAGTCAAACGCAATTAAAAATAAAATGATCAGCAGTTGTATGTGAGCGAACTGCATGAGCTGATATGTCTTGGTATTTATTCCAAAGGTTTGAATACATGTTTGCTTTAAAAATTAGTTTTCGGAATACATATTCCAAGAGTTCAAATATTTGAATGTAGATGTGAATAAAATGTGTCTTCTTTTCCCGCTTCCGACTTATTAGTTCAGTAGTTCGAAAAATAATTCGTGTGGGGTTCAGTCAACTGATTGCTAAAATGCTAATGTATAATGCTAGACTTGCTACACTTCACTAATCTCTAGATTCCACCTTGCTACCCAAGCGCGCGACACATCTGGCTGAAACGAATATGATTCGATGTAAGCAGTCGCTCATATCGGCCGCACGCCCCAGAGCCAGCAAGCATGCAAATACACTTTGAAACTTGACGGAAAGTTGGGGGTGTGCACAATTTTTCGCCAACATGCATGGGCAAGTGTGGCTCTTCCGAAATTCAGACAAACTTAAGACATCAACGCTCCCTCAGAAGATTCCAGTGATACCGTCGTGTCACCAAGCAACCAAAGCCTTTCAGCCGAACCTTTGAAGAAGAAAAAACGCAAACACTTCCTGGTTCCCATTAAATTTGCATATTTCTAATACAAACACAAACACACACCCCGACGACCGACAGAAAAAATATCGCCCGCGATGCCGTCTGGAATTTTTTGCAGCGTGCGTGCGTCCGCATATGACCCGTTTCGAAATGAAACGCTGCCGCTGCCGCTGCTGCTGAAAAGCGGTCACTGCGCGCATTTCGCGACAGCGAAGAAAACACATTAACAAGAGGAACCGGCGAGTGCATGCGGCGTGGCCGTTTTTTGTCGGCGGGTCGACGCTACGTCTGCATTCGGATCCCAACTCGACACAAAAAATACGCTTGGCGCAGCGCGCGAGAACTTTGCGCGTACGGCGGAAATGGGCGCAAACCACGCGCAGGAAAAGTTTCACCTCCCATCCGACAAGCACGCACACCGCACGCAGACACGCGCACACACACGCACACGCACACACTCACAAACAGCCGGAGTTGTTGGTGATGGACCGTGTCTTGTTCTGAGAACATTTTTTTGCTCGTCTATCTGTCTGCGTACAAACCGCTTACTACAGGAGATTTCAATTGGAAATTGAATAAGGTTATATTTGTATTATTTTGTCTTCAATAACATTGGCAAATATTATGAAAATATTTTGAATATTGAACAAGAAGTTGCATAACATTCTAGGTAATATATTATTTTAAACAATTCAGTTCACGTCTTGGGTTCAACGTTATGGATGAGGTATATTTAAAATAACTTTGCCTTAACTATTCTGAGTGGTGCAGGTGGTGCATGTGCTTGCCTCACGAGCGGGAGGTCATGGGTTCAAATCTCGGGAGTAAGAGACAGTTTTTGGATGTTTCTCCACACGATGATCCACTGGAAGGATGTTGAACGTTGCTTAGGGTTACTCTTTAGAGCGATGTGCTAACCACATGTCATCTTTCAAACTCGAAACCGGTTACGAAGCCCTGCTTCACTTCAAATACAAGAGAGGTCAAGACCTTCGGGTTGTAGCACCAAACATGATTTTGATGATATTTAAAATATTCCTCATTTTATTTATTGGCGAAAATGCTTTTTTTTCTTGTCGAACCATGTATTTCGCGAGCGGATATATCGGTGCGAATATGTGTGCCTTTGGGTCGAGTGAATGTGATGAGATCACATAAAACGCGAAACGTGCTCGCATTAGCGCAAATGTTGTTGCCGTCCGGCCGGCGGACGTGCGCAAAAATATGAATAGAGTTAGTTAGGTCATTTATGGCGCGGTGCGGTGTATTCTGCGATAGCTGCATCATGAATTTGAATAGGGTCGTCTGTTGTGCGCTGCTGGTGTCGGTCTGGCGGTCTGGCGGACGTTCACACGGCCACCCTTCGTTGGCGGACCGAGAGAATGGCGGGGCGGTTGTGATATATTTGTGTGGTGTGTTGACATTTATGGTTCATCTTGTGATGTACACGTTGAGTTATTAGCGCAAACTTTTTCAATTTAGCTGAAAGCATGAATTTGAGTAAACACATTATCACGAAAAGTGTTCAGCATATTTTGTATCTGAATACATACGCACACACGTGCAAAACACTAGCACATTGTGCTACCGAACCGGATCAATCTTATTTGCATTATTTATGATTTCTATGCAAAATGTGAAGATGTGGAATTTTCTAGCATGTGATAGACGTGCGAATTTTGCTCAATGCATAGTTCTTAGATGCATATAAGTATTGGGATAACGTTTTCCGCCTGAATCGCCAATAGCGGCCTAATGACATCCACATTTACATAACACAATAAGAAGAAACTTAATTCTGATTGTCTATGTGCAATTTCAGTCGGTGATCCGAACGTTCTTATTTTGATCCACTCTGACCAGTATAACATTGACCGAATATGTTCCAATCTAATATTCATGCACATTACTCATGAATCATAAAGTGTTTTTATGTTAATTTGCATGTATGTATACTGTAGGGAAACAAGTTCCCAAGGCCGTATGTCCGATATTTCAAAAAATACACGAGCCAGTAGTTTATGAAGCACACTACACAATTACACAACCTTGGCAGTGATGATGATGAATGCTAGTCGGGTGTTTGCATGCTAAAGGACCGTTTCGAGCCCAACCTTAACCCACTCGAAAGAGTTGGAAGCTTGGACGCTTTCTCTGCACTCTGCACATGTGCCTCACTCCTTGCACGAACATATACATATACAAGCACACTTCAAAGTTATACACGAACTCGTCGACTCGTGCCATTTCTCAGTTTACCCACGCTCTATCGACTCGACCATGAAAGGCCGACAGAATTTTAAGCATCAACCGTCCGTATTCACACTTTGGCCAACATCAAACATATTTTATTCAAGTTATGTATGAATGTGATTTTGGAGAGTTTGAGAAGCGACAACGGACCGTAGTGTATAACTTTTAGCTCTAGAGAAAATCTATCATGATTACACTGTCGGTTATTGTTCGAACAGGCTTGATCCATTCAATTTTAAACCACTTCTACCAACATCCTGTTAGATTAAAAACTATAAGTAATTCAACGTTGTAAGTCTCTGCCTATCCAGACAGCATTCGAATTGAACGCACAAACTGTTAAACTAAACACAGACGACTTGCAAATAGACACCAGTCTGCCATCAGGCTCGTGTGGTTGCGTCGGTTGCGTCCACACGTCGCATGTTGTGTATTTATGTATTGCACACAAACATTGCAGACATGTTGCTAGCGAGCAGAATATGTCGTCGTCGCCCAAAGTTGCATGGTCACACTGGAGGTCCGGAAATAAATGCGTAATGCGAATTAATCAGACTAGACCGAGCCGGCGGGCAAATACTGTGGTCTGGTCTGGGCAGAGCATAGAGCTACTGACAGCAAGCTTGTGTGTGTGTTTATATGTGCCACTGTGTGCTGTGTGCCTACGAACACGTTCTGACAGAAAGCGCAAGTGAAAAGTGGTGGCCCGCAACTGCGAGACTGGGTAAATGTGTACACAACGACTATGACTAGAGAAGTGAGGAGTATTTTGTTAATAGTGAAAGTAAGATTGGTAAATTCGTATAGACTAATATATGATAGAACGCCACTAACATTTTATGTGTAATTTTTATACTTTTTAGTACACAAATGGTTTCCAGAAGTCCGTGCCGGCCATTTGGGCACTGAAAACGATGTGGGCAGAGGGCGCCTAAATAAATAAATTACAATGGCCAATGTACATGGTTCCATAACTACGATCCAGAACTAAATCGAAAGTCTTCTGAGTGGATAGGGAGCAATGAAGTCTATCCGAAGTTCGAGGAAAGCAACAGTCGAAATACATGTTTTAAAAGTCTGAAGAGGATTCCTCTTCATTAATAGAAAATTAAAACGCTGACTTCAAAAGAATGAATTCAAAAGAATGAATGTATGGACATCGAAAAGTTGGAAGATCGCCATATGTATTGTATCGTCCTTGTTGATTAATCAAAAATAAGTTTTTTAAAAATGTGTGTTTTACTACCAAACGATACGAATTTCCCAGCCCTATTTGTGTTCTTTAACACTCTATCATACCTAATTTTAATGCATGATACCAAATACTATTTACTATCAGATGTTCGGCATAAAGGAGGACAGTACCCCGTGTTACAGTCGTCGCTCGTTCACGAAATAAATTGAACGCAGTGTTTTTTAAATGCCACTTTATTGTATTGATCACGAGGTAACGTATCAGGCAATCGGATAGCATGAAGTTCCTGTTCGCCATCCAGCTGCTGTTGATTGGTGTTGTGAAAAGCTGCTGCAGTCACATTGCATGTAACCGGCTGATGGAGCAATCAAATTTGTTCGGAATCATACGATTAATATAATAATGAAAATAATACTTACATATTATCGTCCATATTGGAGAATTTGGACGGTGAACAGGAACCCCCTGCTCTCCAATTGCAAGTCACGTAGACCGAATGATAACAGTCGGATGGTATGCTTGCGCTTTTATATCAATTTGGAAGTGAATATTATTCATTCGAAACACACACACACATAGTCAGTCACAGTGCAATATCATTTTAGTATCATCATATGAACGAAAAAAGTATAATCGGTGTTTTGTTTATACAGTTGTATTCGTTAGCTATTTGTTTTAGGTCTCGATTTGGCTATAGAATGAGTTTCTTGACACTAGAATGTGTGCAGTTCATAGGCGAGTGCAATGTTTGAATGTACTCGTGCCAAATGTGTACCAACCAATAACGCTTACGAATTTATTCAAGCTATTATTTCATAATGGATAATAATATAAATTCCTCCAATAAATTATCCCCACCAGTATTAATATGAATATTGGCTCACTGAGCACTATGAAAACGTACTCGAACATAATTTCAATTTGGTTCTAATTAATGATCGCACAGTCACGGCTTACCTCACGATTTGAAAACCCTATGTGGGTGCACATTTAATTAATAACGTATGCCCACGTGTGATTCGCAACACTCGAATAACCCACCACTCGCAGTACAATGCAACGAGCACCCGCATGATGTAAATTGGTGGATTAGTGGAAACCGGCTCATCAGCTAAGTTACTGAACGCGTTCGACGCACGAAATCTATACGTGTAATATGTAGCTCGTTTAAAACGCAGAACGAAACGATCATATGCGGTGTCAGTGTGGTAGACAGGCATCATGCCTCATCAAATCACGCCTCTGATATACGCACATGCGCACGTGTGATATTCCATGCATGCTTGAATGGTGAATTAGAATATCATGCACTATGTGTGTACGTAGTAGAGTGAATAGGATATGCGCAGGTGCCAAATTTAAATTTAGCGGTGCGGTATAATTAGGTACGTATCATAGGTACGATATGTAACATCGCGTGTGGCTAAGCACAGTGCATGGCAGGGCATAATGACGTCCCGTTTATGTTGGTTTGAAGTGCGCGCAGCTTTTCTCTGAATACTAAATTACGTTCGGTATGACCGGTACCATAATTGAGTTTGCATCATGTGAAATTAGATTTAAACGCCGGCCAGTGTTTTTCGCTCGACTCGTGTGATAAATGGCTATGCGTGGTTCAGTTTGTATTAGATTAGCAACCGACAGCGTGTTATCCACACGCAACAAAGTACGGTCCGGACTGGGTTTTGCCTCTGGCTTTACGAACTTGTATGAGCACAACAACTGGAGTGAACACAAATTATTCCGTATGCTGTTGCATTTTTCTCAATTGCACCAGCAAAAGGATAATCCGCACTCGCTACGACGCGTAATTGCAATAATTTCGCCACATGCGCTTGCACATTCTTGATTTATATGTGCGCCTGTTATTATGTTGTTGTGCACGATCGAGCATCATGCGTGTGTGTGTGTGTGTGTACTCAACACATATACACATACTGAATATTCGTGCATTATTAATCCACTCGTGAATGAGTTGTGTTGTCATGAACGAGTACATTCATGATACTCATTTTCCCTGCAGAAATATAAACGATGTTATTTTAATACAACGGCCGAATTATGTATGATTTCGTGTTGAATTTTTGTGTCAGCCATTTGTTGTATTGTTCCACGTCAAAATGTGATTCCAGTGAAAAAAAGTCAGCTTAACACACCGATAACGGATTGAGTTGGTGACAGAGGATTCGAATGCATACTTCATTACGTAGTCTGGTTGATACACACTACATGTACAACGCAGAGCAAGCAAGGCATGCATTTTCATGTTATTACTTCGTCGAATGCATGCACAAGAGTTGGGCTTCGACCAGACGTGAATGTCCGATTGGATTTTGAATCTCCAACTATCGACACGTTCAATGCCAACTCACAACACCAGGACATAGCCACTCTGATATATTCTACGTCATACTGACACACACACACACATGTGTGTTGAAGTGTGCACCCCAAACAATTGCATGTTGAGCGGATCGCGCGATTTCACACAGTCGGAACGAGCGCTGCTGTGATTTAGACGAGCTGTGTGTTGCGTGTGAATGATTCACGAACTGTGACAACGACGTCACGACAACCATTTACACGTGTCGCCTTCGACTGTTGTATTCACTCATCGTTCACACTGCACATGACCCATCAAAACTCCCCAAAACCCATCAAAAGATAAGGATTGTTCGAATGCAACGAATCCGGTTTGTGAGAGAAACTCGTATTCGTTTCATTCGGTATAAAATATCCAGTACATGTTTCTGCCTCAAAGTGGCCAAACTGTTCGGCGAACGTTCTAGCTCCGTGTCGGCCCTATAATGTCTGGCACTCGGGTGCGCTGCATTGCTGCGATTGCCTTCAATATTATATGACATTTTCGCCATCACGCCCTCCGTCCTGGCAGTTGCTTCCGCATATGACGCGCGACGAAACGTCCTCCCCGCATCCGAACTCCGGAACTGGAGTGCAGCAGCACTTTAGCGAGGACGACGAAGAGGACCGGCGACATACGACAACGAAAATATGCAAATGGGATTCCATATCATCGAGTGAGCTATGCGCAGTGCGTGCAGAGACGTGAACACGTATAAACTGCGAAAAGCGTATGGAGTCGAGCGACCGGACCAGCTTCAGCACGTTCGTCAACGCGGTCGTCTTCATCCTCGTCGTCGTCAGCGCAGTACAATGGTTGGATGGCATAGTATTGTTGGAGCATCATATGTATGTATATACGTTTTCCGCCGGACATACATATGCTCACAGCATACCATATACAGTTGCGGCCACATAATTAGAGGCATGCGAAATCGCAAAACAGTTTTGTAGCCAGGCAGAAGATAGTGCATAGTGCCTGTTTATCCACAGACAAATCCTTTCAACACTGCATAAGCCTATTGCAAAAAGCTATGATGAAAAATGTTAACCAACGGCCAATGCATGATAGAAGAATGCTACAGCACGACAATGGCTCCAAGCAAACTGCAAAATATATTGAAGTATATTCAGGTGACAGCCGCCGGCTTTATGGAACCTGATTGACAATGTGTTGACCCATGATCAGCGTATATGTATATATTTCTCAGGTTACAATCTTCAAAAACTTTGGACATATTTCGAACAGCCTTCCAGTTTAAGGCTCTATTGAATTGATGAAAAGTTTGCCGAAAATATGTCGAGAGGTGGTTGATGTGGAGGGACATCCAAAGAATGTCGGAAAACACAACTTGGAGCCTTTTCCCATCGATAAAACATTCTGTCTCTAATTTTCTGACCGATCAATTATGGTGAATTTACATTTATACTTTCAATCGAGAGGCCGAGGAAAAAATGTGTTCATCATTGCTTTTTGCAATAGGCATATGCAGTGTTGACGGAACATTTCTGCATTTGAAAAATTGATAAACAGGCACTATCTTATATCTGGCTACAAAACTGTTTTACTATTTCGCATGCAGCAACAGTATAGTGTTCACTCACATGCAATCGTATGTCTCTGGTTCGACCGACTTGGCCGACGGATGCGAATGAGCCGTAAATTGAGTTGTACGTGCGAAAATGCACTTGAGCACGGTCCAATAACTAATTTATAACTGCGTGAACGCACACGTTCAGACAATGGCCTGTGTGCGTTGTGGGTTACTGAGATCCAAGTGAACTGCCGTAGAGTTTAGATGTGTTCGGGAAATGTAATATGCGAACTGCAAACCATATTTGATTTTGTAGATGTGTTCTGGATTTAATTCTATGGCCGGTTTTGCAACATAAATTAGTTCATCAATTATTCCTCGTCGTAGAGAGTTTTGCGGCAGAAATAATAATTTACGAACATAGGAAGACTGGATGTAATCTTGGTAAGAATAATAAAAACTCATAGCCCGGGAAATAACTAATATGTCCTCAAAGCTCTATCCAGGATTCACTTCATCAAGATCATGATGATGATATGAAGGGATAATTATTATTATTATAAGTAATCACCGCATGTTAGAACGTATAGGACAAGATGATACGAGTTGTGTGATATACTATACATAATTACTTTGCGTAATGTGCCGGAAGATTGGTGCGAACCAATTGCCACTCATGCGGACACGCAATACATTATGTATGAGCATATTACATGCGGGGAGAACACACGACTGATATCTTTGCACCACTTCATATGCATGGGGCATAATTATTACACACGTCTGATATATGTATAAACGACCGGACCGTAGCAGGACCAGCCATAGACTCTTGCCGTACGCCGGACTGGGAATGTGTTATGATATTTAATCTGCTCCACTCGGCCGAAATGAAGCTGTTGGGTTTGGCTGGTGCTGGTCAGGAATACAAACACGAAACCAAGCACACGAACATTTGCGCACGCCCGACGACGAAACACGACGACGCAGAGCTAACATTTACTATATACCTGTGCGGAGAGCGAATTTTGTGTGCTCATCCATGCGGTTTTGCTTACTCGGAACATTCAGATGGTCAGGATGCTGATGGTTGGGATGAATGAAATGCACACGTCCGACCTTCGGTTAATTGTGGTCAGATTGTATACTGATGTGGTGGCCAGATTGGGAGGAATCACAATTGATAAACTTTATACTAGTCGAGCTAATCAATTTGAACCATACACGAAAGTGTGCTTCTATTACGTTTTGTATAATAAGTAGGATTCACACGAAAAATGTACGGGTGTAGTTTAATTAAATAAACATTCTTCTATAATGTTCTGAAATATCGTGGAATAAAAGTCTTGCCTGTGGCTGAGTACGTCCTACGAAGGACCTCTCCGTTCATATATACAAATAACCATGAAGGCAATTTTTATCTAATTTTTTTAGATGGACAATTTTATTATCATTTGAATGATTATTTACACATTGCTCCAATGCACTCTGGTGGAAAGTTAGGGCACTAGACCAAACACGAAACACTTTCCATAAAAAATATTCGAATGTCGAGTTTGGTTTATAGTCATTAGAGTGACTTAGAGCATTATGTGTAATACTCAATCGAAAGACAATGAAATAGTACACATACACATACTCTTTCATTTCCTTCAAGGTTATTAGTTCGACTTCTCCATATACAGACAAAATTGGCCCTCTTTGGGCGTGTACAATAGAATGATGTCGAATGAACAAAATTGCATCATTACAATTTGTGTGGGACTCTTACTTTTCCTAAAACACATAAAAGAAGCACGATTTCGTGAAGGTTTCAAATTAATGAGCGTATACACATACTACCGTGTATACCGTAATTTTAGAACAATATGCTCTCTCTTAGATCTTGGCAACAACCACGACTAATTGGATGGAATTGAAGGAACGGAATATATAGATGTTCTTGTTCAGACATTCACAAGAAATACTCGAGTTCGAATAAAAATACACAGATCACAGCTCATCAACAAAGAGCAACTCTCCCGAGCAAAGTTGAGATCCAACAACCGTCTCAAAGTGTTTTGCAACCAACAGTGAAATGTCTGTATTTGTTTTGCGCTTTTCTGTCCATTACCGTACCTAAATCAATGGAATTGCGCACCAATGGCCATCGAAGTGTATCATTCCTATGCCATTAAATCAATTAATTACGAACACAATTCGCACCCAAACACAAAAACCACACGCCGACATTAATCAATCGGACCGAACTCGATCTGCGGCAACGGAACCGGACAAATTGTGCAATCTCCAGACGATGGCTCCACAAAAACCGCGATACAGTCGCCCCACTCAATCAATGTGCGTCGTGTGCTCTGGTTACTTGGCTCCATTGCCATTATTCGCTCGCCCTGTCAACGCCAACATCAAAGCTGGTGCGTATCCCGCATGATATTGATTGTGCAAATCATTCGCGAATACAAAGCAAATACTCGCACATTACTATTTGTTCGCGCCGCCACTCGCAGCTCGCTGACAAATGACCCAGACCACAATGTTGCAGCAGGCTCCACCAAACCATCAACACCGGACTATCGCGCTCAATTTGCGCAGACAATCGTCTGATTTTGACGCCACAAGTTCACGAGTATTCGGATGTGTGTGTACGAAGCTCACGCTTACAGCGCGACGATTCGTGACGTGCAGCATAATTAATTATTTCGTGGGCCGGATCGAGCCGTCCGGCAATGCGGTCGTAAGAACGGTTGTGGTGCGATTACCAATCATTCGGGCATGCGTGAGCGCGGCTGGCAAAAATATGAGCTGGTTTGCGCTTCGGTTCCGCGCTTGGTGGTTGGTCGTTCGCGAGGCGGATTGGGGGTGGTGATGAGTCGGCTGAGCGGTCTTGTGTGCACGATTGTGCGGATGAATTAATTCACACCAAATTAGGCTAATGAGACGTCATTAGGGTCGACCGGGTCTGTGCCGATGCCGGTTGACCGGCGGAGCGTGCAAGGGGGCATGATTCGCTTGGAGTGAAAGATGGATTGCTGCATGCGCGAAATCTGTTGGGAACTGTACAACTGTACACGAAAGTCATGGGGCTGTTGTTTTCTTGGATCGTTAGTCAGCTAGGGTTATAGGATTAAATGTTACCGGATATTATTATACAGACCGTTGAATAAACGAATATAAAGTAAAACGGTGATAATACTGAATGTCGGAAATACAATTAATCAGCCTATACAGTGTTTGTCATAATTATGTGAACAAGGAAAAATACAACTGCATTGTCTATATATATAAAATCTTAGCCCCTTTTCTGTTAGTTACCTATAGACTCTTAAACTACCGGTCCGATTTTGATGAAACTTTGCATGTGTGTTCATGTTCACCCAGCGGATGTTCTTAGAGTGTTTTCGTTATTGTGCGATAGGTGGCGCTTTCATATTTCACGAAAATGTGTGTTATATATTATATATTCTCTTCTTCTCTACTTTGGAGGAACACAAAAACCGATCTCTATGTCAAACTTGAATATCTGTCTAGAAAGGACACAAAGACCATGCCCTGGATCAACCCAAAGCACATGGAAAATGTCATGTTATTCGGACCGGCCTGTTCATCCTCTCTGTCTGAAAACAGCTCCTTTTCGCGAAATACGGAGACACCAACTATCGCAACTATTTTTCCAACATGAT
>JANTBZ010108624.1:0-16675 GCA_024741255.1 Exechia fusca | reverse complement strand
ATGGAAATATCTATAGATAGATTACAACGTTATTCACAGATATGTTATGACGTGTACCGATTTATTTGTGAGAGAAATATATGGATGGAAATAAAAAAAACAAAACTAAAGATGTATTTTTGTTGAGATTGGTGAGTTGTTGAAAAAGTTATATGAACGTTTTGGTCTGCGAGTCATATATTGTAGAAGTTGACTTTTCCTCCGATGGTCAAAAATGATACCATTTGTATAGGGTTTTGATGTCACAACACCCGAATTTATCCATAGATATTATCATGTGACAGCTTGAAAAATGCACAAGAAATCAATCTACCAGACAAGTAAAGAAAAAACTGACGGTAATTGCCGATTTGACAACTAAAAATATATTCGCGTGATTTTTTCCCGTCATTTTTGCACTTGTTTACCTAATTTTCATTTTTGTTGCACGGTAACGCTGAAAACTATAGACACTATGGAAAAACTACATCAACATGAATTATAACATTTTTATATATTAGCTTTGGAGCTCAGGACACGAAATATGTCGTTCTATACCACATAGAATGGTAGCGACTAGCATTGAAAATAGCTTTACAATCGTACGTCATATAAATGCGCTCGATACAGTCATATCGACCAAAATACATGTAGGATACGCAAAGTGTGTATGTAAAAAATGCTCGCGCTTGACACCCAGCTTCACGAATAATCCAATAATCATTTATTAATCTGTAATCGACAGTGTATTTGGTTCTTGTCAAATAAAACGCGGTTTAGAAATCCAATAATTCAATCGAAGAATTTCGGTGTACTTCAACCCTCTATCAGTGGAACGGGGAGCGATGTGGATATGGAACCATTTCAACAACTTATTCACGTATCTATAATCTACACTGTGACCAGAAAAAAACCCGGACAACATTTCAAACAGCCATGGTGGTTATTTATCGTAGCACATTTTTTGCCTTTGTTGTATTCTCTAAGATTGTATGTATTTGAAATTTCGTCAAAACCCAGTTAGAAGTGGTCTTTCATCTTTTGATACGATGGCGAAAAAAAGAAGTGCCTAAATGGAACGGTTTTAGTGTATTTCAGTGTAAAAAACAAAAATTTGAAATCGCTCGTAAGATCGGAAAAACCCGCAGTCCGTCACAGTTAGGGCTGGAATTGGCGCCAACGTGAAAAAATGCCTTGTTTTCGTTGAAAAGGTTCTCAAATTCAACCAAGAAGTATCGACAAGACCTTCTTCAGGGCATCATACTTCCTTGGGCACAGCAGCACTTTGACGTCGCACTTTGGACATTCCAACACGTCTCAGCGCCTGCCCACGAGGCCTAATTAAAAAAGGCGTGAAAAAGAAACTGTTTTCTTGATTTTATATCGTCTGCAAGATGGCGCCCTACTCAGCCGATCTGAATCCGATGAGGTGAGGTCGATTTGTCGGTCAAAAAGTTGGGGGCCTTGAACCAATAGTTGCGACTGGAGAGGGTCGTTTGAAAAACCAATGGTTGAATTTAAGTTTATAATGTTAATTGTTGTTATTATTCGTTAAATTGAAGGAACTACGCTACAAAACGCTTGTCCGGGTTATTTCTGATCACCCTGTAAAATTGTTATTTGCCAAAAACTACACGCAAAGACTTTCTCCTACACCCAATATCACTCACGTGTCCGTAAGCCGCATGTCTATGGGTATGATGTTGTGTGCATGTCGGCGCCATGTGCATATCAATCGCGTGTCGCTCGTATTTATTCAAATCAAATTACATACATGTGTTCGTACCGTGCTCCTCTCACACCCAACCCCGAACGTCGTGTCTGCTCCTCGGACCGAGGCTCACGTGAACGAACACCTGCCGACGACAGACAAGAACGTGCCCGAAAATGTGTGCATATTTTATCCAGCTTAGCTCTATTTTATCTTCGACTGGTATATACACTTTTACTTAGGCTATGCTGACTGCTGACACGAGATGGGGTGGGTGTGGGTGTGCAAACACGGAGCGCACGTGTCTCTGCGGCGTCTATCGAATGCTAATGACGGTCGCGGACCCCAGAGCGATTTGTTTGGCTGTCCATGTGTGTGTGTGTGTTTCGATCGCTGATAATAATGACTAAATTACCGGCAGCGCGCAGAACCGGAAAGATACACACACAAACAGACTCAACCAATCGGATGTTTGGCCGAATCGCAACAGCGACCGAAAAATAACGTTATTCACACGTTTGCCAAAGTTTTGGGCACGACACGACCGACCGCAACCTTGAATGCTGACGCGATGATTTGGTATGCAAATTATTTATATGGCCGATCCGATTGGCGATTGGGATTGGAGGAATTATTGAGTTGTGGCGGTATTTGGCGTTGATATTGACGATGGTATTCGGAAGTGTTTATTTCATCGAATTCTCACGTGGATTTTTAGAATTATTAAAAAATGTGTTTTTGTGTGTTTTTGATACGAAGTTTTAAACATGTTTTGAATAAGTACGCTCGACCGAACTATGAGATCGTACTTCCCCAATTAATTGACTTGAACCATGCCAACAAGTCGGATTTTCCAAGTTTGCAATCATTTTTTGACGACAAGCTATAATAATCTGAACATTCCAATGATACAGATTTGTTGAATAAACATCATTTTATCATATACACGAAACATCGTGTGACATAACATAAGTCTTATATTCGGCTGACGACGCCCTAAACAATATATGGAGAAATGACCGAGCTCTAATTCTATTGTCTATTTTCTGTGAAAGATTAGGATGTGTAGACAATTTCAATATCTTTTATTTGAGTATCCACACATTGTTCTACGTTGGTCCAGTAACAACAAACACACGAAATTCAGATATTTTGTATGGAGAGTGAAATCGAATATTTGTCCCCATACAAAAACTACGCGACATAACTTTACATGTGAATACTCGAATGAAAGAGAACAAAACTGTCTACACATCCTCATTTTTCGAAAAAATTAGGAAAAGTCACCGAGCGAATTAGAGCTCGGTGATTTCTCAAAATAAAAAACGGAGCGGCCTTGCTTTGGGCATCGTCAGCCGAAGATAAGACTTATGTCACAAGATGTCTCGTTTATATGATAGAATTAGGTTTATTCAACAAATCATTGGAATGTTCAGATTTTATTAAAGCTTGTCCTCGCTAACTTGGAAAATCATAGAAGGTATTCAAAGTCTTATTGAAGCACTGATTTATGCTGGAGCCAAAACATGTATTGAGAAATTGTTATCTGGGGTCTTCACCAGCCGAAATTAAATTTGACAATTTTTTAAACTATTCTGTACCTTCCATTTGGGCACCGACGACGATGCGCGCGCGTACGCCTAAATTTGGCAGTTCGTGACATCAATAGGTCGACCAAATAATTTCGGAATACAGAAAGGTTGGAACTTGGAGATTGCTGTTACACTGAGGTTAAATACAAAAAATATATACACATCTTGCATACGTTATTGGGCATGCTAGATCTCTTTGCGGAGAGAGTGCCGCAACAACGCAAGAACTCACAATCGACCAAATCGACCAAATAGCCATAATCAATGAATTGCTATGAATTGTGGTCCAATCTATGGTTTTGTGCGTATTCGGCCCTTAGCGACTATTTTTAATTTCCCAAATGTAAATCGAAGCTCCAGGGAAAGAATGAGGCAGAATAAATCGAGAAAAAGAGCATTTTGCAAGGGTTAGCGACAAATACTTTTTGAAGGTGATAGGGATGTTGTAAGACCGCTGATTTGAGGCTATCGAGCTAAAATGAAACTATGAAGAAGAATTTAAAAAAAATCATCAAAAATGTTGGTCCTTCCCTGTTTCTCTCAATACTCATCAACCCATGTATAGTATATCAATATCACTTTGGTTGTTTGGTTGCGGCTAACTCCTCCATGAAATATAACAAATAGATCAATGAGTCTCACCCTTGCGAGCACTGCTTATCTTTTTATGAAATCGATCGAATATGAATTGTTGTGAATAGAAAACTATTCACTAAAGGACCGAGTATTTTTTGGGCCAGTTTTACAGTGTTATGTCAAAGCTATTAGTGCAATCCGAAACGATTACATTGAGCCGTTCTCCAATGGCGAGCCTTTGCTTTTCATGAACAATATGTAAAAAAAAACAATGCTTATCCCTGATATTATTATACATATTATCATTTTTCGGATATCGATGATAAGATACTCAACAAATTGACGTTATTGAACTTGAACACTCAACTCACTTCAAAAATACTAGCACTCCACAATCCGCCTACAAACTACTACTCGAATAAACCCAACCCGCAACTCACTTCTCATTCCTCTCCATCCGCTCCGCCGAATACCCATTCGAATACCCCGTCGGCGACACCGTCGGCGTCACCGGATACTTCGTCTGCGGCGGCACCGCCGCCGCTCGCCTCAACTTCCGGCGCGCCTCCGCAATGTCCTCCGTCGACAGCCGCTTCACCAGCACCACCGCCCGATTGAAGTGCCGCTGCGTGCAGCTTCGAATCGTCTCCTCCGAGACGCGCTCCACGCGCACATAGCAATCGGCGATCTGGTTGATCAAGCACAGGCGGGCAGAGCTGGTCGCTGCAGGAGCTGCTTTGGGAACCAGCGCTGTTGGCTTGGGACTCGGAATGGAGCCGGGCGCCGGACTCGGGCTGTGCTCGAAGCGCGACGGCAGCCGACGCCGGCGAGCCGATCGCGGACCGGGCGGCGACCGCCGTTGGCAGCTGAGCTTGAGGCAGCCGAGCTGCGGATCGAGGAGGGATTTTCTTCGCATCGGCGTCTCGCTGGATTTTTTGGCAGTTGAAACCAGGGCCGAGGAAGCGATCAGAACGGGCGGACTGCGAGTCGGTGGAGTCCGGATGGGCAGCGGCTCCGGTAAGGATGTTGGCGAGTTCTGCTGCTGCTTCTGCTGCTTCTTTTTCTGGTACGGCGAAACGCGAACCGCTTCGGATTTCCGTCGGGGATTCGATTTGATCGCCGCTGGTTTCGGACTCACGGACACCGACTTCGATTTGGGCTGCTCGAACGCGGCTGGCTCGATGCTGATGTCGCTGAGCGGTGAGGAGCGAACTACAGTCGGACTGCTTCCGATGCAATCGGAGGTCGGAGTTTTCCTGGGCGTCGTATCGGAGTCGTTGCGGTTCTTGGACCGCTTGAGATTTGGCGTTGATGGCGAAACAACAGCCTGAGAGGTGTTGTTCGGTTGACTTCGGGAGACTTCCTTCTCCGGGTCGTTCTCCTTGTTCGTGACTATCGTGTCGGGAGACGGCGGCTCCACCAGCCCAGCCTGGTCGTTCTCGGCATCGGAGTCAGGCATCGTCTTCTCCGCAGACTTTTGCACATAAGTCACGGTTGCCGGAATCATTTCGGCCTCGAAGTCAATCTGTTCCGCTGGCTCTTCTTCCTCTCGTTCATCTTGACTGGACACCAATTCGTTGCCGCCGCACGTCTGGTCAACGATCAGCATGTCTGTGCTCGGCATCTTGGCCGGTTCTTCTGGTTCCTTAGCTTCTTCTGCTTCTGTGCTTTCAATTCCCGATTGAGCATTATCATCGATGGCCGCTTCTATCGCTGCAACCGCAACCGCCCCAGCTTCCTTCTTCTCATCACCCTCTCCCTCCTCCTGACTCTGCTCCTCACTGTGAAAGTGCTCCGCCACATCGTCCCCGCTCATCTCCTTCGGCATGTCCATCGACTCCAGCAGCTCAAACAGCGAAATCTCCGCCTCCACCTCCACCGCACATCCCCCATCCGGCCGGTCATCCGCTGCCACCGGCTTATCGGCCAGCGAACTATTCGAATTGCTGCCCGATCCACTGCCCTGATTGTGGAACACGTCCCCGCACAGCCCATCCGAGGCGTCATCATCCAAGTCCACCTGCCCGGGCGCCGGCGAAACATCCGCCGCCAGCATCGTGTCCAGCTCGATTTCGGTGCCATCGATCGTAGTAGGATTGAGCAGCGCGTCAACAACGTCAGCGGCGCTCTGCACCGCTGCCACATAGACGGGTGACATTTTCATCGACATTCGCGGGGAGAATTGCGCCGCCGGTGGTGCGGCTGCCTGTTCGTCCTCGTGGTCCATGGCCGATTCTCCCATGACGGCACGCACCATCTGGTCGTCCTCGTCCCCGCCGCCGTGGCGCCCGGTCGCATCGGCCAGCAGCATTCGGAGCGTTGGCATGGCCATGGCTGCGAGTTCGGCATTGGAGTCATCTTCGGCGTCGGCGACGAACGTTGGAGGGTGTTGCGAGTAGGAGGAGCACGAGTCTTCGATGGCCAGGGACATCAGGGGCAGAGGTTGAGGTGGATGGTGCACATGAACGGGTGAAGTGTCGACACTGATGGGCGCACCACAGCCGCCGATGCTGGCGAAGACGTTGAGCGGCTGAGGCAGTGGCGGAATGGCGTCCGAAATTGGACCACATTGACTGATGCCATTGAATGATTCTGGCGACTGATGCTGCTGCTGATTCACTGACAAGGCGTCCGCATTGATGAACCCATCGGCAAAGGAAGCCGCCGCCGCCGCCGCCGAAGTGGTTGCCATTGGCAGCGAAGCGGTGTCCGCAATCGGCGCACATTGACCGATGACATTGAATGATTCTGGCTGTTTGGAAAGTGGCGACTGGTGCTGCTGCTGATTAACCGACAAGGCGTCCGCATTGACGAACCCATCGGCAAAGGAAGCCGTCGAAGTGGTCGCCATTGGCAGCGAAGCGGCGGTCGAATAAACCGCATCCGACATCGGCGCTTGCGCAACAATGCCGAACGTTTGCAGCGGAATGGCCGCTATCGGCTGGTCGTAGACGGCGACCGTGGCCACCGGCTTCGGGGCCATCGAGTACTGCATTGGCGTGGCCATCGGCTGCCAATTGGCGGCCAGATTGGGATCGTAGGCGGCCACTGGCGTTGGTGTGAAATGCGACATAACTGGCGAAGGTCCAAGTGCTGGTTCTGGCCCTGGTCCTGGGTCCATCGTCATCCGGAACGGCATCCCCGAATTGTCTACGTACGTACTAGTATTATGGTGCTGCGGCGGATGTCGCTCCGAGATCATGGCTATCGGGGCGAGCGGCAAAATGTCATCGTCGTCCAGATGCGACGGCGGCGGCGGCGTCATTTGCTGGTGGAGAAGCGCGCCGTCATTGCTGTGCGTGATGGTCGTAGGATAGTCGGAGTTGGTATCGTATGGTGGTAGTAGTTGGTTGAGAGGTGGAGTGGTGGTGGCCATGGCCGCCATAGCTGACGTAGTGATGATGGAGGAAGGAGAGCAAGTAGAGGAGGATGATGGATCAATTACCAGCGTCGTGGGCGCCGTCGCTGGCGGCTGGTGGCCTAAAAAATCGGTGGCGCCGTTGTTCTGGTTCTGAAACCCCAGCGCTTCGGATTCCGGAGTCTTGGCCGCCGCCGCCGCCGGCAGCATGGTGAACTGAAGCGGTGAAGGCGCCGAAGCGTTGTTGTCTTGGTTGTGTTGATGATGATGATGATGATGATGATGCGAGATCGAAATCGTCGTAGCCGGCAGTTCGGCTTCGGCGTCGAAAACGGCGGGCAATGGCTCCCTCTGGCTCTGCGGAGGCGTCGGCATCAGGGAGACCATCGGCGTTGGAGGCGCTGGCGTCTTGGCGATCGGAGCGAACATCATGGTGACCTTGGGCGGCCCGGCGGGCAGCGGCAGCGGAAGAATGGGCTGCTGTTGAATTGGTTGCTGCTGATGCATCAACATCTGCACCAGATCCTGGCTGGGCGCCTGCTGCTGCGGCGGACTCTGCCCGAACTGGTACTGGTAGTCGTACGAGGGCATCGGCGACTGGAACGGAACGGGCGGCGAGTACGGCATCCAATTGCTGGAGATCAGCGATGGCGAGGAATTCGGTGGCATCGTGATGGGCTGCTGCTGTGGCTGCTGCTGTTGTGACTGGTCACCGGTGACGAACTCGTACAGCCCGGTGGCGGAGTTCTGCACCCAATTGGACAGCATGGTGGCGGTGGCGGTGGAAGCGGATTGTGCTGCTGATCCGTCGTCTGCAGAAATAACTGCTATTTGCGATTCAATCGGCATCTGCGGCAGCGGCGTTTCGGATGAACTCGTCGTCGCGTCTGGCTGCTGCTCACCGCTGATGACAGCAGTCGCCGATGACGTGCGCACGCGACGTGTGTACGTTTTGACGGGTGTCTTGGATCGCGCGGGTGCCGAATCGCACAAATGCGCAGCTGCGGCGATGATTGGTTCGCGAGTGGGCGTCAAACTGTGCATGCGTTGCTCCAAGTAGACGGTTCGACCGCCGCCGGCGGATGGAGACGGAGACGCAGGTGGCGGAATGCTGCTGCTGTCCACGTAGACTGCCGGTGACGGCGTGTTCACCACCTGGTCGATGATCGAGTCAATCGAATCCAGAGCACTCGCGTCCGTCGCGGAGCTGCCGCCCGAGTACAGATCCATTGACATCGTTGGGGCTTGGGCGACCAGCGCCCCATCCTTGGAGGCGTTAGTTGCTCGACGCTTCGAATTCGGACCGCCTGACCTGGGCGACGCCGGCGGCTTCTTGCGGATGTACTTGCGCTTGCCGGCGGCCGGATCGGCCATCGGGCTGGCGGGCGGCTGGAGGCTGGAGTCCTGTGGATGTGACTCGATTTTCAGCCCGACTTGCTGCGGCATTTCAAAGTCAAACAGCTCGTCGCGTTCGATTTGGGGCGCTTGAGATGGTTGAGACGCCTGCGATTGCGGCGGCGTCGGCTGGAATTCCTCCTCCACGGGCGCCGGCGTTGGCGGAGCCTTGAACCCATCCTCATCCACCTCCGACAGCTCCGACTGGGCCATCGGCGTGGATGGATTCGAATCGGCGGCGGGTTTGGGCTTGCGCGGGTACCGCTTGCGCTTGGGCGGAGTCTCGCCGGGCCCCAGAACGGTCCGCGGACGGCCGGGTCCGCGTTTGACTTCGGAGATGGGTGCGCCATCGGTGGCGAGGTCCGAAGGAGGTCGTGGCGCCTTCGGATGCGCCGGTCGGCCAGGTCCGCGTTTCACCGGCGCTGGCGGTGGCTCTTCGGCGCCAATGACGGCGCCATCGGTTGCCACGGCAGCGGCAGTGGAGGTGCTCGGCTCCGAGGCGGTATCCGCAACAGCCACCGCTGGTCGTGGCTTTCGCGGTTGTGCCGGTCTCCGGACCGGACTGGGCGAAGTTCCATCCTGAGCCGCTGCCGCCGCCGGCGACCTCGATGGCGCCGGTCTGCGCACCGGACTCGGCGAGACTCCATCCGAAGCCGAATGGTCTTTCCTCGGTCGGCCAGCCTTGCCGCCAGTGCGCCTGGGTTTCGCCGCTGGCTTCGGCGCCTTCTCTTCCAAATCCTCGACAAGCGCAAACTGATTGACTCCCCTTCGCATCGCCTTTTCCGCCTCAATCCGAGCGGCTGCCTTGTATCTTCGGCTCTTGTCAGCCAAACTCCGACGCGCCTTCTTCTCGCGCACCCGGATCTCCGCGATGGCGCGCTCCGACTCCGAAGCCGACGAAGTCTGCTCCTCAGCCTCATCCGCTGTGGCGGCCGCACTACCGGCTGCCGAACCGCCACCGCCACCGGCCGACTTCGAGGACTTTTTCTTCGTCGTCGTCGGTTCATTCTGCCCATCATCATCATCCCCACCACCACCCGCTCCTCCCTCGTCTGCCGCATCCCGATAAAACACCTCATACCCCGTCTCTATCCCCGGATACTCGTGCGGCTTCAGATGCCGCCACTTCTCGTAATCCGGTCGCAAAAACTCCAACCTATCATTGGCCGTCGCCACCGTATGCCCCACCCTCTGCAGCTTGTTCTGCTCCACCAGCAACTGTAAGCAATTCCTCCGCAGCTCCGACCACTCCAGCAGCCAGCTCAGCGTCTTAATCCTGGGCGCGGTCGCCAGCGTCAGCAGATCCAGCTCCTCTGCCGCTCCGGAACGCAACATCAAATTCGGCGCCCTCATCGCATCGTACCCCCGACTCCCGCAAATCCGCTCGCCCATCACCGCATGCACGGCCGACAGCCGGCGATGCTCCACCGTCCGCTGCACCTCCGCCTGCTCGCGCTCATCCTCCGACAGCTCCGCCTCATCCCGGCTGCCCGCACTCTCCCTCCGCTTCCTCGCTACCATGCATCGCATCCCGCACAGCTGACACTCAATCCAGGCGGCCTGATTCGGTTGACCCCACGCCGTTCGCTCCGTCCACTCGTCCTGATGGAACGGACACTCGTCCAGCAGCACCGAATGCGAGGCAAACGATGAGGAGCCACCAGCGGCTTCGGCGTCTGCTTCCGCTTCCATCTGGGCGAACGCCTCGATGCGATCGAAGGCGCTGCGCCGCGGGTGGAGTGAGAAGGCGGTCAGCGCGAATTCGCGCGCCACGTCGGGACGATCCGCTTGGGCGGCGGCCAGCTGCCAGTACCGGGGGGCCAGCTGCTGTTCGGCCTGGGCGATGGCGCGCGCATCGATGGCGGCGTCGGTTTTGGCGTTCTCCAAATCGTTGAGCTCCGCGGTCATGCCTCGCAGGAGCAGTTGGATCTTGTGGCCCTTGGGCAGCTGCACGCTGGCGTGTGGCTCGAAGGCGTCCAGGACATCGTAGAGTCGGTAGAAGTGCCGGTAGCCCCCGGATAGGCCGACCACCGATTGCCAGGCAGCGGCGTAATCCGGAGAGCCGACGTTCTGCTGCACCCAGACGGTGCAGAGCATCCGCAGCGAGGCGTTCTCCGCATCGGGGCAATGGGCGTTGCGACGCGCGGCCGGCAGGAAGCGGGCCAGAAAATCGGGCACGGCGATGGCCATGAGGCGCCGGTGGAGGCGCTGCATGCGGGCATTGTAGCAGTAGCGCTGGCGCTGGCAGAACGAGACGGCTTCGGTGAGGGACATGGCGCGCAGAGTGGCGAGGACGAGGGTGAGACGGCGCTGCTGGAGCAGCAGGAGCAGGAGGATGTCGTTGAGGAAGGTGCGCTGGAGGGGGCTGGTGCCGGTGCAGAGAACGGAGGTGGCTGGGGCGGTGCGGAGGGCTCGGGTCATGTGGGTGGCGAGGGCGAGGGCGGCGGCGTAGAGGCCGGATTCGGTGAGCTTTTGGACGCGCAGCATGACGATGCAGGCGCGCTCGGCGGTGAAGTAGTTGAAGGCTTCGCGGTCGAAGAGGTCGTCGTCGGCTGCGGGGAGGGGGGATGAAGGCGAAGATGGGGAAGATGATTAGTTCGAGTGGTTGCACAGGGCAACGAGGGCAATCAAATGGCTTATTTCTTATTGATTCTCTCGACAATGACCAGACTTTTCTACAAAACCAAGAATACAAAAGTGTTTTGTCATACGTCGGATAGAGGCCCAGCTTTGGACGATCGACTACAAACGTGTTCGAATAATGAAGTTGCACTGCAATAGCAAATCAGAATAGGATATCGTTTGGGGCCCAAAGACCCTCGGAATGGTCGGAATGTTTATCTATAAAAAAATATCTCGTAACAACAAGACTGTGAGCGAGAGAAATATGCAGAAAAGAAGGACGTGTGATATGCAAGGAAATTAACGAAAATTGCATGTAAAATGGCATAGAGGCTCTGAATTTGGTAAGTCAGAGTTCGGTGAATATTCGAAACAAGACTCAAATTGAGGCCGAACGAAATCCATAAACTGCATGTCCTCGCGGTAAAGCAGAAAAAGTAGAGATTGCGAAGAGTAAAAGAGTTGCATTGTTTGATCGTCGGTGATGCGTTTTCAAACATAATAATCTTCTTGGAACAACAACTTTTCATCAATATTGACTGAACAGAATCGTTTCACATCACATCCCGCTCACACAATGGCTGTCAATTTTAGCAGATGCAAAAGCGATAGATTTTTGAATTTGGGATATGTTGGAGGTGGAGGTACGAGTCAACTTCGAATGATACAAAAGTTTGAACTCTTCAAACGCAGCCCTTCAGCGAGAATAGTCCAAGTTTCCACAAGATTGCCAACGGTCAGCGCGCAACTCAATAGTTAACATTCACGGGCGGAAAAATCGAAAACTATTGATGGACTCTTAAACCATATACACTCCTTATAAATATGAGAAAATGCCAAAGCAATCATCCTAAAACTGTAGTTAATAATACATGACCTGACTTCGGAATATAATTAATTGTTGCAGTGGAAATAGATTCAATTATTCGAACCACTGAATTGTGACTTTGTAAAATTAGATGAAATTTCAATATAGAAATTTACTTGACAGAAAGCATTGGCTAATTAAACAATAGTTTATTGCTGAGAAGTGGCGTTTTCGAGTACATTACCCTAATATGATAGCGTTGGAATTTTCTGATGTACGCCGCACAAATTAGGAAAAAATGTTAATTATTATTATTTGTTTTTATTTTCAGATGAGACGTTCGATGTGAAGCACGACAAACCGTTTCTGCTGTCGATGGCCAATCGTGGTCCCGGCACGAATGGTTCGCAGTTTTTCATGTAAGTGTGTCCGAGTACAGAACAATTTTTCATTATATCCTAATGCCAAAATCAAGTTCAAGTTTTCAGCTTCAGTATAATCTAATCATTTCTACCTCCACCCCCAGAAAAATGGTCTAGCCTAAATTATAATATACACCGAACGTTGGGCGAACGTTGCGCTCACACGTTGACCAAACAAATCTTACGATCGCATCCGCATTCCGCTTGTCCATCCCTCTTGTCCACCCCCTTTTCACCCCTGTATCGATACAGCATCAGCGCAGGCGCGGCTCGGCAATCGATGGATAAGTGTGGGATTGGGATGAGGATGCAGGCGTGGCAGCTTTCGATCAGCGCCACCACAACCACACACAGCCGCGTGTCCGTGCAAGCATAACCACATGTTCTCTCTGTTTTGTCCTCCCCCCAATTGTTCTCATTCTGTAGTACCACGCAACCGGCACCGCATCTCGACAAGTGAGTTCATTTAAACATTTTGACGAACGAATTGAATCTAAACGATTTGTCTACTTTGCTTCTCCATTCGCAGTGTGCACGTCGTGTTCGGCCACGTGGTGTCTGGCACCGATCTGGTGCGGCAACTGGAACAGCTGCCCGTCGATCGGAATTCGCGACCTCTGCAGGACGCCACCATCAGCAATTGCGGCGAGTTGGTGCGCCTGGTGAAGGGTGAGCAGCCGAAGCCTAGAGAATACCACGCAACTGTGCGTAATAACCATTCCTTTCACCATCCGCGTTACAGTCAAGAAGGACAAAAAGAAGAAAAAGAAGAAATCCCGCACGAACGACACGAGCGACTCGGACTCGGACGACGATACGGACTCTGGCGACGACGAGAAGAAGCGCAAGCGCAAGGACGCCAAAAAGAAGGCGAAGAAGTCAAAGAAGAGCAGCAAATCCAAAGAGGCGAAGTAAGTACACACACATTCGAAATGTTGAAGGAATATTCCACTTACCGAGAGTCAATTGCAGACGCTCCAAACGTGGCGGCGCCATCTCCGATCAGGAGGACGGCGAAATCGACGAGGCTGGCAAAGCCGGTGCCGATGGTTCGGACGACGAGGGTCTGTCTCTGGTCACGCTGACCAAAATCGATCCGAAGGACATTCCCGAGGTGTCGAACAAGTTTCTGATGCGTGGCGCCGAGCGTCGTGATGCCGATGGAGCTGATGGAGCGACCGGGCGTCCGGGCGCCCGGCCCGACGATCGTGGAGCGCGCGGAGGTCGTGGAGGCGATCGGGACGAACCGAACGCGTTCGGATGGTCGAAGAAGCGGGCGAACGCGCAGCGTGGCGGCCGGGTGATCAAGGGCAGGGGAGTGTTCGTAAGTTTGAAAGTTCACGGAATATAATTATTTGCAAAAAATATTAACTGCATTTATCATCATTCATTCACAGCGCTACCGCAGCCAATCGCGCTCCCGATCGCGCTCCAAGAGCGCCACGCCGCCGCACTGGAAGCAGGCCCAGAAGCGCGTCATCAAGCTCTCCGACCTCGAGAAGGCCGAGGAGGACCAGCGCGAACACGACACGGAGGTGCGGCGCCGCGAGGCGGAACGCCGCCGCCGGCACGAGGAAATGGCCAAGGACTCGAAAAAGTCGTTCTTCGAGCTGAACCAGGAGACGTCGTACAACAAGAAGAGTGGCACGATTGTGGCGGCCAACGTTGCCATGACCGCAATCAAGAAGGAGTTGGACGATGACGACGGGGTCCGCCGACATGCGAAGTCCGCCAAAGCGGCAGCATCCGAGTCGGAGAACGAGGACGGAGAACTGGACGCTACAGCCAATGAACCGGCTACGCCGCCTAGCAAACCTTCGGCGCCCGCCGCATCGATGGATCTGAACGCGCTCGACTACGAGGATGCTGGCTCCGAGCACGACGAGCCGACCGAGGCACCGGCCGTTCCGCAGACCGCCGCGGCCAGCAAGTCTGCCACCGTTGGCAAATCCGATTCGATGGCACTGGCCTTCGGAGTGCGCGCCAAGAAGCGCGATTCGGACGACGATAAGCCCAGGGTCAATAAGTCCGGGGACAAGAAAAAGCTGGAGCTGGAGAAGGACAAGCGTTCACATCGCGATGGCGAAGATTCGAAGCCGGCGGCCAATCGTGATCGTCGTGATCGCGATCGACGCTCGCGCTCGGCTGATCGATCAACGGACCGTGGCAGCCGTCGCCACCAGCCGGAGCCGAAGCAGAAGCAGCCGGAAGAGAAAGAGAAACCACGTCAACGAAGCACCGATCGTCAACGTCGTCGCAGCGCGGATCGCTCCGCTCAGCGTGATCGACGCGACGATCGTGACGATCCGAAGAAGGCCTCGTCTCGAGAGCGTCGCACTCAGCGATCTCGCTCCCGTGACACGCAGCGCCAAGCGCAGCGCAGCTCCGACGATCGACGTCGGCCGGCGCGTCGTCGCTCCTCGACGCGATCGCGATCCCGATCGCCGGCCCAGCGGAGCCGCAACGATCGCCGACGATCGCCATCGCCGCGCTCTCGCCGCCAGCGATCGCGTTCGCGCACGCCCGCCCGACGATCGGACCGTGATCGAACGCCTCCGGGGAAACCGGCGCCGGCGGTCACTGTGAAAGAGGAACCGCTGCTGCCCGTTCCCGTCGACTCGGCCGCCGAACGCGAGCGCCTCGCTCGCGAGAAAATGCAGAAGCGCGCTGAAGCGCTGCTGCTGCTCAAGGATCACATGCGCAAGGAGATCGAGGAGCAGAAGCGCCAGGCGGCCGCCCGAGCGGTGGCTGCTGCTGTCGAGGCGGCGACGGCGGCTGCAGCCGGCGGCGGCGGCGGTACGGGCAACGGATCGACGGCCGCTTCGCTGCCGGTGGAAATCAAGCAGATGGCCGCCGTGAAGAAGGTGCTCGAGGTGGTGGCGGCTTCGGTGGCGGCTGCGGCCGCAGAAAAGGCGGCCGAGCACAAGCGCAAGCTGGCCGTGGCCGAGGGCGGAAGTGGTGGCGGACGTGGCGGCGGCGACAAGACGGCGGATCGTCGGTCGCGCAGTCGCGACGATCGCAGCTCGAGGCGTCGCAGTTCGCGGCGATCGCGCAGCAGCTCGAGCAGCTCGAGCTCCAGTTCGGGGTCTTCGGGCGGGTCGTCCTCTTCGTCGACGTCGTCGTCGTCGGGCGACGGCAGCCGCCGGCGAGCGAGTCGCCGCCACACGGAGCGCCGGCGGCTGTCGAGGTCGCCGGTGCGCTCGGCGAGGCGCAGCCGATCGCGCAGTGCGGATGGAGGGAGGCGTGATCGTCGCAGCGGAGGTGGCGGTGGAGGACGTGGCGGTGGAGGACGAGGTGGGGGCGGTGGTGGTCGTCGTGGCCGCAGCAGCTCGCGGTCCAGTTCGTCGTCTGACTAGATGCGCGCAGTTCGCAATGTATTTGATATGATCGGCAGTAGGCTTGGTTTTATAGATGGGAATAAAACGCAAATATGACATGAAAAAAACGATAAACGATATGTCCAACAGCAACAGAAGTAGTGGGCATCGGTTCCGTGCAGGACCTTCCATATCAAATCAGGAGGGCAGAATTGATTGGGGGTTGAAAGCACATGAATAGCTGTCAATCAAATCAATAACGAACCGGTTTTTATGCGATGTGAGGGTATGTCATTACGAACACTAATGCAAATGCAAAATGTAGACGAGATTCGAAAGCCCGCACCTGGCGAACACTCCAATATTATTAAGTTCGACTACTAAGTCCCGGGGAAAGTGGTGAAAACACACACTTTTCGATGAAAACTTTCTATGTTCTTCTAGATAGTCTTCAAGGCCGATAGCCAAAATCCAGCAATCCTGGAATATCAAGATCACCTTCGAAAAGTAATTGGCGCTAACCCTTGCAAAATCCCAATTTTTCGCGATTTATACTGCCCTATTCTTTCCTGGAGACACCATTTTGAATTTGGAAATTGATGATAGTCATTGAGGACCGAATACGGATCAAAACGTAAATGAGAACACGTTTCATAGGTCAATGATGATTTGCGTATTAACTCTCATCCGCCGTTGGGGTCTAAATCGACCCTATTTCTCGATTTTTTCAACTTTGAATGACTACAGAACGTAAACGGTTAAACGATACGAGCTGATACTTTGGCTATAACGTTTTTTGGAATGCTCTTTCAAAATATAATATTCATCACCACCGTTAGATGTCGCTAGTGGGATTTACAAAAAAACTTACGAATCCGCCGTTGGGGTCTAAATA
>JANTBZ010108513.1:0-16690 GCA_024741255.1 Exechia fusca | reverse complement strand
ATGGATCGATGAGTATTGTCAGTGAGTACTCGAGTACTCGTCGAGTACTCCAAATCCATGAGTATGCACATCACTAATACGCACCGCACTCCTTTGGTATTGGCTTCGCGACAAAATGACGCGCAAATATGTTGTGATTGCACCTGAAAGAAAAACCCCTGCCATCGCACCCTAACAACCCACCACCGGCCGCTGAGCTAGCCCCTCTCTAGCGAGCAGGTGCCCGGGGGTGCGTGAGCGGCAGGGGGATTTGTGATCGTAGTCCGCACAATAAAAATCTCTGACCAAAGTTACAGTCTGTTGAACATATATCACATCGAATGCCGGACCCTTAGTATTATATAATGTATTATTATGAGATATGGCTTCGACCAACAACATGAGTGATCGATTTATTGCCTTGAGGTTGTTACAAGGTTTTTGTGGTTGATCACTGCTAATATTTCTTGGTGCCGCTCTTCGGACCGTTTGTCTTGCTGCTCGATTAAAGCTAAATAAGTCAAGGCCGTCCGAGGACGACGAGACTTCTTCGGCCTCTCATTACGCGCCTAGTCCGGCTGCACAAAATGATGATGCAAACGAAACCTTCTAACGTTCGGCATTGGAGACGCCGTGGGACATGGCGAGGCCGGCCACGACGGGCTCGCCAATATTGTTGCCATAGTCGGAGGCACCGTTGGAGTTGAAGGTTGGATGCAGAGCGCAGGCACGAAAGTGGGCGGATGGGCGACAGGGGCGGCCGGTTCGTGCGGAAGCAGGTGGTTGGGAATGTGAAAATTGCTGAATCAGCAAGAAACTTGTGCACAACGAAAATGATTCTAGCGAGAGAAAACAAATTGTTGATTATGTTATTAAGTCTTACCGTTTGAATAGAAGTACAATTTAACTGGTATCGGCATCGCTGCTCCACATCGTTTTTTTCGTTTTTCGCTTCCATCATTCAACGCAACCCGTTTATTTGTGATGTAGCTTGCCGCGACTCCCAGCTCGTTCGCTTTCGCCAACACAACATTCAATTTCGCTAACGGTCGCAACTACTTTATTTTGCCCGCATCTGATATAGCACATATGATTTCGCTGTTCTTGAAGCGCGATTCTATTTCTTGGCATATTAGTGTCCCGTTTTATTCAACCGTCACCATGACACCTAAATTGTTGTTCAGTCGTGACGACAGCTTCCTTGTGCGCTGAGGTCGTTGTACCACAAGCATGAAGCTTCTCAGCGTCCGACTTCAATGAAAGATATTTCTCATCATTCCGCAACTTTCGCAGCATTTCTCTGACTGTTTCGATTAACCCCATCGCGTCTTTCAAGCTTGAATCGCGTACTTGCAGTAGTTTCTCGGCGGTTAAAGCATTCCAAGAAGTGTTCGCATGAGCAACAGCACATGGAATGTAGAAAATGAGATTAACATCTCTGCGTGCGACCCGCCGATTTAAATGTTTTATTAAGAAAAATAATATATTCGGTGTGTGATAGAGTACGGTTCACCTTATAAATATTCATATTCATTTTGTCGACAACTTTGTGTGTGTGTGTGAGTCAGTCATCCTATGATATTTTTTGCGTTCCTACAATCGTCATCTTGCACGAATAACATGTGGTTGGAATTTGCGATCGATTGCAGGGTGCGCAAAGTGAAGAGTGGTAGCATGGTAGATTGACATAGCACCATGCATTCACTTTGCACACCTTGCAAAGCGGATCGATAGCAGGTTCCGGTATTTCGACGCTGTCGGTTTCGTCCTCATCGTCCTCAAGAATAATAACTAATATTCGATGTTCCTTGGTTTTTTTTATTGATTTATCTAGAACTACAACAGGATTTCTTGTTTTAAAAAAATCGCTAGAAATGTCCAAAAACTATTTATTTCCTATCATCCTATTTTATAACAACTGATTCCATACGTGAGTACGTCGTGTACTTGTGACAAAGTGTTATCATTTAAAAAAAAAACCTTACGTGGTCTTGGTGTGCCAGATGAATCACCAGCAGCTGCCTGAATGCTGTATCCGGCACAAACTTGAAAGTCCCGTCCATATGATAATGCAGCGCTTCAGTTTGGGCTGCGACGTGGGCGAGAATAGTGGGCGATGCGAAAATAGTTAAACTATAATCTTTCTCCTCAACAGTGGCGCGGTAGACGTGATCGCCGGGATTCCGCAGCGACACCTCTAACGTTATTATGGTAAGCGGGTTGCGGAACTCCCTCCCGATTTCAGCCATTGCGGTAACGATTGATGCTGCCCCGCATGGAATTTTGCAGCACTCGACGATGCATCTGTCCCGGTCATGATGGTCGTACCTATTGGAACGCCGGTACAGATGCTCTTCGTCGAGGGTATAGAGCAATGTGCTACCTTCTCTCGAGCCATAAACGAATTCGTGCCACACTACTTCTCCGAATCCGTATATCACAGGCATTGCCGGCGTGATATACGTCGTGGGAGTTTCGTCTGCTGCTGCTGCTGACGTCAACAACATCTGGAGCTCTGCAGCAGCTAGCGGCTGCGGCATTGCGGATGGCATTGAGCTAGCCAAGCCAACAACTGCCATGCGAAAATCGTCCAGTGGCAGTGGTTCGGGTACCGCGGTCGTGGCTGCCATGCACTGTGCGCCGGCCGCGGCGTTGTGTGCGAAGTATTCGGGTGCGGGTACTGCGGGCGTGGCTGCCATGCTCTGCCTAACTAGCTCCATCATAGCTCGGCGATCTTCCTCCTGCGCTTAATGATCTTCCTACCGCTCTTCCTCCCGCGCTCGGCGGTCTTCCTCCCAGGTCACAGGCATTGCTGGCGTAAATTGTGCAGGCTGGACTGTCGCGGGAGTGTAGTGTAGTTCTGCTGCTGGCGTTGTCAACATCTGGAACTCTACAGCAGCTAGAGGCTTTGGCATTGTGGATGGCATTGAGCTATCCAAGCCAACAACTGCCAGGCTGAACTCGTTCAGTGGCTCGTTAGTCCACTGGACAGCCCAACCTACAGATGGGTCAACGTCGAATGCGACCTCGGCGGGTGCGGGTACCGCATGCGTGGCTGCTTCGCACTGTGCGCCGGCTGCTACGGATGGTGCGCCGGCGAGTGCATAATGTGGTGCGGTCATCGGAAGGAAGGCGATCGCCAGATTCGGCGCGGCAGCGTTGAACTACATGCATCATAGCTCGACGATCCCCCTCAGCCCTCAGCTCGTAGCTCCCACGCTTCCTCACGGAGTTCATTGACTATCGCGTCCGGCGCCCGGCGCTCTTCCTCGCGCATTTCAACACGCTACAATATTCGTTTCGGTGTTGGAGGCGGCCGCGGTGGCGCTAATGTTGGCGGCCGCGATTGAGGTGGTGGCGGCATTGATTGCGGCCGCGGAGGCCGCTCGAATAATGTCGAATTACCAAACTATTCAAGATAAGGTTGATTTTGATACAAGCGCATGTATCCCAATTTGTTTGTATTTTTTATTTTTTTTCCCAAAACATGTCGCCGCAGTGGAAGGCGAGCAGGATGCTGGCGGAAATAAAGGAATGGAAGACGTCACTGATGCAATGAACGTCACTGAAACTCATACATACAGAAGCGCGCATGCCAAAGAACTAAGAAAGCGTACATCGACATTTTGAAATACGTTGAGCAGCATATTTGCAAGCTGGATCCAGCATCCTTCATGTCGGATTATGGAACGGCGATTTAATGAGGCACTGCCCAAGGTCTACCGGGGTGTGAGGACCGAGGGATGCTGGTTCCATCAGACCAAGTCCTTACGCAGAAACGCTAGCAGGACGCCGAACTTCTTCAACGTTTTGCGGGCGAACGCAGATCTCATGAGTATGTATAATAAGTTTCAGGCGCTCGCGTTGCTGCCGGCGTCTCAAATTGAGGGCGCCTACGTCGTGTTGGCGGTGGGTGCGAACAGTATTTTACAGAACTGCGTTGATTACTTCCGCAGAACATGGATGGACAAGGTAAATTATATTTGTTTTTCAAAATTTCAAGGCAGTAGTCTGATTTAGGAGCCGAAAAAACCGCACTTCGCGGACGAAGAACGAGAGCTGCCACGACATGCAAGAACCACACTCGCCCAACTACGCTCCCGGCGTAACCCGCCCGGCGTAACCCGACCGACCCGGCTAACCCGACCACGCTTGAAGTGAAGGATCTCTGAAATGCCCAGGGAAGAGGTGGTATACGGTCGAACACCGTACAAAAGAACCGTCACACGTGCTGTGCCAGAGATATCCATTCATAATTGTGATCAGGAGCTTGGGAAAGACGGCTTGCGCCTTGCGATGTTGTGACTGTGTGTGCCTGGCTTGAAAAAGCATTAAATGTGATCATGAGTAAATGTAAAGTAGGTCCTTCTGAGCAGTCGCTTCAATTCAATATTGATGGAATCCAGCTCTATGAAAGCAGTCAAAAACGAGTGTGTCCGATTTTGGTTAGCGTCACAACAGAAGATTACTTGCGTCGCATTTACGTTGTGGGTAATTATCTGGGCGAGTAAAAACCATGAAGTTTCACTACTTACTCGATTTTTTTCAATCAAGAGGCCATTCACCTCGATAACGGCAAGTCATATACTGGTTATTATGGTTTTGGACGATGTACACAAAAAGGGGTTCATACTGAATCGCATGGCATTACCTAATCAACCATATCTGCCACCAAACGAACTGACGAAAGTTTCCGGACGTAGAATCAACCCGAACATCATAACCATACAACATTTTTAGAGAATCGACATGGAAAACTATTTCGACTAGATCATATGCACCTCGTTTGCTTAAACAAAATGATTGTGATATGGCAGACTATCGTGAGTCGTGAGTAAGACATCCAAGCTAGGAAAGCTGCACTGGTCAAATATTCAAGCGATAGAAGATGGGATAAAAAAATGTCTATCGTCTATCGGAATTCCTGCGGAAGTGTCGACACTTCAAGAAGATGTCGGACTACAAAGCTACCGTATTTTGTTCTATGGTCGTTTACATTCTCCCTGCGGTCATTAAAGTTATTCTTCCTACCAGTTAAAATGAAAATTTGCTAATGCTGCATGATTCAGTATTGATTTTGATCGACCCGGCATTATCCAAAAAGAATCTGAACACAGCTCCATTGTTACTGGAGAAGTTCGACCGATCGTTTGGTGATGAATATGACAAATTCTATGTTGTATTATGATGCACATTGCAGACACTAGCCGACAACCGACAACCCAATAATGGAGAGTTCTCACCTAACTTTTCTGATAGTCTACAGCAACCTAAAAACAAAAGTGGACATAACTTTATTTTTATGGATTGAATGTTGAGTTAAGGCATTAATGACAAAAAAATCGAATTTCGTGTTTTTCGCAAAATTAGATTTGATAAAAAAAAACACAAATAAATATAAAAACAAATAATCTTTTTTTTTCTCAACACGTAATGCCCCAGTCCATTTTTTCTGTTTTATTGTATTTCTAAGTAGTAGTGTTCGAGCGCATCAGTCAAATCACCCTGTAAGCGCTTCTCGCACTTTCACATTCAAACCCATAGACAGTGTACATTCGCACAGCACAATCAATTCTGCCGAATGCGCACCGATCGCACATAGCGATCAAGGACGAGCAGCGCAGCGATCGCCTGCGCACACACATACAAACTCATACACTGACCACAAACGATTCCCATCTCTATTGTATTATTACCGCATCGATTTATGACCCTTTTTTCATGCCGCGTTGCAGTACCAATGACAAACACCCACACATATTTCCCATACACACTTTATGGCCCCGAAAATGTGCATTAAGTTTATCCAACTCCCGAAGCAAACCCGAATGGATTTCCGAGCATTATTCGGCTTAACATTCGATTTAAATTCTGTACCAATTCACTCTGAAATAAACCACCATAGTGAGCAGATCATCACCCCATCGAGTCGTCTCATCTATCATTTCCACATCAAGGGAAGTCTTTCTCGTCAAGTGATTTCTGTGCCATATTTCTGTGAACCTTTTTTGGTTGCCTCTTAATCCCCCATTCTTCCAATACAAAACAAGTAGGTACAATGTGAACAAACAATGGAAAATTCTAAGCTGTATTTCAGTACCAGTACAGACACCTAGAGTATAGACATTAACACTTCAATGCATTTGAAGTGTTAAAATGCATTTCAATGGATTTGTGAGTATAAAACAATTTATAAACAACTTGAACAATTATTGTGGCTGATATGACAAACTTTCGTTTACACGACTTATGCCGTGAACGGTTCAACATAGTTTGTTTTCATATGATGGTGCTGATGCACAGTAACGGTAATGGCCAACATCATCTGATATCATTAAATCCGTGATTCATTGTTTCAGGCCACAGATATTAAGAAAATTCGATTTTTTCGCCCATTTTTGCAAGGCCAAAATAAATTTTCAAAATTTTCCAAATATTTTTTTCTATCATTTATTCGTATTGCACTTCTCAGCAATGCAATAAAACAGGAAAAATAGGGCTGGGGCGTTACGTGTTAAACGGCTACCAAAAAAAGACATTGTTATGCTCAACACAATTTTCAACGCATGTATTAATTTTACATATTTTTACTCATGCATGATGCACTAATCCATAAATTGGATTGGAATTTTTTATTTCAAAAATAACGTTAATGTCAATGTAACGTTTTATGAAAACAAAATTTCTAAAATTCAAACCATTGGGTTTTTCTGAAAATGACACATCTGACTGACTATGTTCTTCTTGCATATTGAAAAATAAACGTTGAGGTTCATGTATAGATATCTCATGTGATTATGATGTGAGGCTTGTGCAATTTCATATGCATATTACAAAAGAAACGAAATGCCCGATTGCCTAATTTGAGCTCCAATTGGTTTGAAAGTTATAGCTGCTCAAAGTTTCATGCTGATCATTTGGGTCACCCTGTATTCTGAAAGCAATGTATACGATCCTAGGCAGCTGCATATTGGAATTTGAATTCATCCATCGACTGATTGCAAGAGGACTGGCAACCAATGGACGACGTTCAAATTTGCGAATGCAGTGCTGTTCGAATTGTGGTGGTCGATGGCAGTTACCTGGGTTTCAGGTTCAGGTAGACACCAACTTTGATTTTCAACAATGATTTAGGAGCTCTGTACATAACTCACATCGAGCATGCTCAGGGTCGACTTGTGTGAACTCCTAATTGAATTAGAATTCGGATACAAATGAGCCTGAATAGAGGAGATCATGGAATACGTGTTTATGTGTGTGGCTTTCATCAATTCAATTCGATTAGCAAAACTGGAAGTCATAGACCGGTATATTTGGGACAACTGAATTAGCTTCTGGCTGAATGAAACTCGGTGATTTGTAAAATACCCAGAATTTATGTACTCACGATTACGATAACGAGTTATTTATGCTTATTTCCCATGTAGATGTGTATGTTTGGAGTGTGTGTGTGTGTGTGTGTGTATGTGTGATGGTTAGCAAACATAGCCATAAATAATCCCCTGTGCGCATTGACTTTGGGATTGAGTGATTTATTATTTGTTGTGTGCATGCGGTGTGTATGCTCTGCGAGCATTTGTATCCACATATCTGGTTTCGCTTAGTTTCGTTCCGAAAAACGATACCGACGAGTGTCTAACTTGATGATCTATTACACGCAACTGTATGTGTGTGAGTGTGTGTTGCGTTCGAAACGGTGGATTACATCCACAAAATCACTAATTAGTCAGACGATTTGCTCAAAGTTGGTTGGAATTGGTTTTGGTAGCGTGATGTTCTACCAGCAAGTCGAAGTAAGTATTTGATTTGTTGGTGTTTGATTGCTGCTGTGTTAGCATTTCGGAGGATATTCGGAAGCAGGAATCAATATTGCAGTACCAATATTCGAAACATGGAGCGGTGTTGATACAATGTATGATATTTGAAGAGTATATTTCCACAATCACAGTAGGACAATCTTCTGTGTATTTTATGGCTCTCATTTCAGTGTCTCTATATTAATTCGGAAACGTCTTTATATTACTATTTATTGTAGTGACAACACTATGATTTCTATAGATATTTAAATGCATTTAATATAGAGACACGACGAATAAATGTGGAGACGTTTGAATTATACCCATATTTTATTATGTATTACACACAGATCACAGATTACAGATTATAAATGATTCCAAACGCTCAAACTTAATGTTACCTGGGCACTGGCGCAGAGAGCATTTGATCCACACACACACACACACACAGACTGTCATTGGCATTTCGTGTAGCTACCGCATTGCATAAGGACATCTTGCCGATGTATAGAGCATGGACTTTTGCATAGCATGTTGCAGTCTGCAGTAAATTATCCACAACATGTCATAACATGGGAAACCACTGCGACGAGGTTGTGGTGGATTTGGTTGTCTGGTCAGTGTTCCAGTGACCGTGTTTGCAGGCGAAGGAGGACACGCGAGTGGTTTGAGGTGAACACACTGTACATGAAATATTAATATTAGTATGGTGTGTCGTTCTAGAGTAGAAGTGGAGATAGCACATCTTAATCGCGGTGGTTTGAAAACTGACTGAACTGTTTTTGGTGCTACAACCCGAAAGTTTTGACCACCCTTTCATACTCCCCTTGTATTTGAGGAATATCAGGACTTCACAATCGGTTTAGGGTTTAATGATGCCATATGATTAGCACAACGATCCAAAGAGTAGCCCTAGGCAAAATCCTTTTCTTCAAATCATCGTGTCGAGAAAAACCCAAAAACCTTGACTCACTCCCGAGTTTTGGACCTCCCGCTCGTGTGGCAAGCGCTCTATCGCCTGCGTATACCAGGTGAATGTAGTAATAACATATTCAATCGCTGTAATTAAGATATTTGGTCTTCTAAAACAAAGGTTTTATTATTCAAAATGTATTAAGTAATTAAACTATATAAATGGTAAACCGTGTTTGTAAAGATCACGCTGGCTTGGACACTAATGCGTGTGCTCCGGACAGAAATTATTGTAATAATTATTGTAACAATTAGGACAGACATCATTTCTGATAATCTGATGTGGGTGTATGTGTGTTGATGGAGATCATTCATTGTGTTGTTTGTGTTTGGAAAAACAAGAAAACCCCGGACAGCAGTGGGTGGGACATTACAGGTGGTATAATTTATGGGGGAAGGATACGTGACACACCGATTCTTCACGTGGGATCGTCTTCGCTTGAGTAAAGCTACGACCAGTATTATAGATATTACAATAATTGTATGGCAGTGTTGCAGATATATTGAATACCAACGTTTAAAGAATATACGTTGCAGACGCATCCATTTGGTCTGGTCACCGATTGGTGAAATATCAGACTGTGTGTGCATCTACTGTCTGCAGACTGCTCCGCTCCGTCAGATTGGCAAATCTTGTTCGACCCGAGCTTAGGTTCAGTCGAGCAAAATAAGGTGATAATTGTGAGTACGCTTACTCGCATGCCAAGACGGATTTTCATGGAATATATGCACTATAGTGAGTGAATATCTGCAAATTGAATTTGCGGGCTTTGTGTAGCTGTGTATTTGTGTGTGTGTGAGCGTCCCGTGTATTCGCTCAGCAAAAGTTTAATGCTTAGCTGTGTATGTGTTGGTGTGTTCGGTAAAGTTGTAGTAAAGCACAATTTCCTCAGTCGTCTGCGGAGTTGCCACATATACACACAGATGCGCAAAGCCGTTGCAGTTTGCTCAAATACCTACCACACAATCAATAAAATCGGCATTAGCACGCGTTCCATCGTTGTGTATGTGTGCGTGCGTGTCAAACGCAAAAGAACTCACACTTCGATCGCAAGTAAGTCTCTGTGATTCATTACGTCTATCGACGAAATCGGAGAGGGGCCTTGCAATTACGTTGCTAACTAATAACGAACATTTGATGAAGCGACGTAAGATCCGGAGCTCATCTGATTATGCGAAGCCCGTACAGCATGATGAACGAAAATCTGTTTTGGCTATGGACCCCAATTAGTTAACTTGATCCATGCAAAGAAAATCGATTTTTCCACGTTTGCGACCATGTTTGGCAGAAAAGCTTTACAAATATTTTCATTTCAATAATGCAGTGAATTAATATCATTCTATTATGTACACCTAAACCTCCTATAAGACGTTGTTCAAAAACACGTTTTAGAGCACAGTCTCAATAAAGTAACCAGAAACCTCGTTTACCGCTGGAAAAAGTTCTAGAACACGGTATGTTTCCCAAGTTGTCAATGTTTTTAGTCGATGAGTTAGGTCAACTTACTTTGATAGTAGAATTAAAAATCGAAATTGTTGATGTTGCCAATGAACAAATGGCTCATAAAACTATTCCCGTTTACCTATTCCATGAGTTTAATCGTACATGTTGTATAAACGGGACATGCGGGATATGGGATATGCGATATGCGATTCGGATTCAAAATATCAGTTAACGGCCAAATTATTATGTAGTTTTTTAATCGGAGTGATCTGCGCGATGATCGAGGACCGAATACATGATGTGGGTGTGAGCAATGAACAATAAAATGGCAGTCTTCGTCGAACAACCAAATGGAACGCATTCAATTGCAACACGTGAACAATGTTTCAGCGACGCTGCTTTAACTGACTGCGATTTTTACTATGCTATATTTTTTTAGTTTTGGATCCTGGTATAATGTTATTATAAAGCATAACTAGTATTTAAATTCAATACTGATCGTGAATAAAAAACACATTACCATATGTTGAGTTTTAATTCGAGCTCATACGATACTCACACAGCACAGACACACGGCACTCGAAATCAGCATGCTAATATGCTTGACTCAAAACGGTATAATTCGACGAGTTTCAGCTGATTGTTCGAAGAATACAAATTAGACGCTCTGCGCGGTTTGCCGCTCACGCGAATCACTTTCGAATACGAAAACATCCATCCGCTTGGCCAACAAGCCATTGCGGACAGCAACAGAGCATCGGCAGCACGTACTCCGCAACACAATTGAAACGAGAACCACCACTTCGACCCCCACTTCGCGCATTCATGAAGCACCGCATCATGTGCCCTTTTCAGCGAAACAGCAGCCCCGCCAAAACGTTAGCAAACGGGCGCAATGAGCCCGCGTATAATTATTGTGCCAGGCGCATTTGGCTGGCGAGCTGCAAGCAGTTAGAAGGAATCAAGGCTAACTGCTCGAGTCTATTCGCATCGACGTGATGTCACACACATTTCTGATTGGGTTCATTTGGTATGTGTGTGTGCGAGTCTGCGTTTGTCGTTGCGTACGTGCGACAGCGACATCGACAAACAATGCATACTAGAGCCCTGACCCAAAGGGCCATTCCAAACAGTAGCGTAGCCAGGATGAGGGTGTTGTCTGGTTAGTTGGAAAATGAAACAATTTTACATTTTATTGGAGCAACTTTTGTTAGTGCGAAGAAATGCCTATCAGCGTATTTCGTGTCCGTGTGAAAGCACTGTCTTCTAATGGAAAATTGTTCGATACGAAGGGCATCGAAAAGTTGTAAGATCTTAATTTTCGGTGTATCGTCTTTCAATGGAACAATGTTGATAGTTCCAAAATAATTTCATCAAAAATGTTTACTACCAAAAGATACGAATTTTCCAGCCTTACTGTTATAATTGAATAACGTTAAACTGCTTGTAGTGGAACTTGGAATCACTTTTTAAACAACAGTTTTTGATTCTATGATTATATAGTTTTGAGTAAGTGGTTAAACTCACTCAAAACTAAATCGATTGCATGGGTCTACTTACCTATAGTAAAAAAAAATATCGGAAGGAAGGACCTTTCAATCAATGTGCTCAGATTTGAAACATCGCATAATATGATAAGTTATGAACAAAACTTTACACTATGTTCTCGACTTTCCCTCATACAGTTCAATTTTCACTTTATATCTACCTTAACATCCCCTTAGTACGCCACCGACGCCACCCCTAATCAACAAAACGTCCTCCGTTACTTGCTCTGCTCCAACACGTCTATCTGCTAGAGGAACTGAGCCAGGGTCACAACGATATTTGTTCAGTATTTCGGCCACGGTCGTCGGTGCCGTGCGCACTGTAAAAACGCCGCTTTATAAATCCAACATCGCGTTAACACGAAACATAAACATGACGTAGAAATCTCATTGTGCGAAATCAATGGGCGACGACGACGAATGCTGTTGCTGAATGTCTGAATGTCGTTGAGTGCAGAATAAATCCCGTATGTTTTCGCTTTAACTTCACAACCATTGCACATGTTCAGAGATTCCGAACAAAGACGCGCCTAACGATGTATTTGAAATATTCGAGTACTGTGCTGCGCTCCGACAACATCCGCATCAGACGGATGAAATAAATGCACTGCAGTTGCATTTGATGACGTCAACGGTGAAGACTAGGTGTTGCGACGTTCGGGTGGCCCCCATATCCGTATTCTTTGACAAAATTGGAAACTAGCGCAATGCGAAATAATTACAATATATTGTGGAGAGCTCCTCGAAACGTAGTGATGCCTCTAACCATGAAGATAAAATGAGAAAGAATGTGTCTAAAAATATAAGGATGAACATTCAAGGCAAATCCAACGCTGTTGGAAATTACTGAGTAAACGAAGACTTTTCTACTGTTAATCACATAAGTGGCGTGAATGGATTTTTTCTATGCTATTAAATTGGGTGATCGAGACATTGCTTCATCATCCTCACAACTATTGACACGAGCGCTCATTCGGAGATATAAAGAGTATGAAATTACAATGGAATTTCCGTCAGTCATATCCACTTGCAATGTTGCGATATATGCCGTTGTTCACTGAGTTTTCTTCGGATTATGTGTTGCATTGAATGGGTATGATAGCGTTATGAACGCAAAACCAGTGACATCTCAACCGTAATTCCTCGCGTTTCCGGTTCCATTCGCATTCATGGAACACAAAGGAACATCTGGCAAAGCGTCAACGCGTTTAACGTTTTAATTATGATTTCGAGTGCTCGCGTGTGCGGTTCTGTGTCATAATCATGAAATGTGCATGTTGGATGAACTCGAGTTCCACGCATTTTTACGATAGTATCATCGATGGCCGGGAATGGTTCTGTCTCTATTGTTATTCGGGTCATCCCATTTAATTTTTGTGGAGCCAAGATTTGGGTCACCTCAACTCAACGCAAATCAATCACAAACAGACTAACAAACATGGCATCGTTAATCTCTATGTTGCATACCGATTTTTTCATTTATAATAAACTCGACATATTTCCAAGAACACCACCTGAGCTACTAGTGGCGGCTGTCATTTGAAATAGTTTAATTGTATGCACATGTGAGTGGCTAAAAAGTTGCTAAAAATTGCTAAAAACAAGCCTTTTGATAGAGAGAATAATTATGAATTCAAAAAGGAATCGTCGCCGTAATTGTTGAAAGGAACTCGTAATATTTTCTGTATATTATTATGTCGTACGCTCGAACATTCAAAACCACTAAAGCACTCTGGGTTGTTCATTCCGATTTGTACACAGCCCCGTCACGCCGTCGTCGCACAAACCGTAGTCCTGCAATTAATCCGTTTGATGACTTAACGACCTAACGGGCAAGACGACGACGTTAGCACTTAGCGCTCGACGTTTTGGCGAAAACGGGGTGAAAGTACGTTCGCATAATACGTTTGCAGAACCCTATCAAGATTGTGCCCGTTCTACTAACACATGCACGCACACATACTGTCGTGAAAATATATGCTTGTTCTTGTTTGTCTGCATGTCTAGTTGGGCGCATTCCACGACGCTCGAGCAGACAAATTCTCCACAATTCACTGTTTGTAAAAAGGTTTTTATCGGTTCTTACGCGCGCTCGCGCAACGTCGTAACGTTGAATCGGCGTGGTCGACGTCGCGAGTGGACACACAATTACGTGACAGTTTGATAGCGGCGCCGCACCGGAACAAGAATGATGACAGCCAGAAGAATTTGCGGTAATGTTTCGCTGGATGTTCTGCGATTGTTCAACACTCATAATGGTGTGCTGGGGACTCAAAGTTGGAGGAGAGCATTTATTACAACATACATACTGCAGTCTGAATACATTTTAACTTTTTTCAGAACGTTGTGACTTTAAAATTATGTTAAGCACGTACTACACTCTTGATAAAAATATCATGGATTTTTTGCCACGCTTTATCTCATCATCGTGAAATAATGTGTACGACTGTTCGTAATGAAAGCATGCAGCAGATTCTTGTGCGTAATTACAAATGTATACTACGTTTCGTATATACTGAACCATATTTCCCACCACTTCAAAAAAGAATAGAAAGAACATGGCTGCATGTACGATTAATAAAAGTGTGCTGTGCCCGGCTTGGGAATAATCTGAAGAGGATGCGCCTCGGCCTCGTCTAGGGCTAGGCTGTACGTAATATGACCGTGGCAACTTAATTTTGCCAGTAGTTTTCTGCAAGGCATGTGCGTACACAAGCACGCAGGCACGTGTGTGTGTCGAAGCTCGCTCATAGTTTGAGTGCGTGTATGCATATTACGTCGAACACAGTGGACCAGCGACCAGCTTACTTTGGATATATACTTATATGTATGTGAGTATGCGAGGCGAACGTGGAAGTATTCCTCAATGCAAAGTCGAGAGTCGCATTATGATATACGTGTTCGTCCAACATAGAGCGAATCGAGCACAGCAAGGTCTATGTGGTAGTTTTTTCCCGATATGTTGCGTTTTGTGCGAGCCCTTTGTTGGGCATATCGTTGCGCCACGCAATGTGTGGCGCTGCGCGCAGCCGGATCAGATGCATGATAGTTATATGCGTTCGATGCTTTACAAATATGCAGTCGATTGAATTACAGGATTAGATGGAAGTGTTCGATATAACGTTAATGTTATATTTATGACTGAACTATATTTTTCAAATTAAGATTTGTCTAACCGTTTTGGTTGAAAAATAATGAATCAAAAACCATCACGTTTCGAGTAGGTCTGTGCTCAGAGAAGTGCAAAAAACTGGTGCGAATCAATGTTGTATCGAACATAGTAAAGTATGTGCCCCTTCAATCGGACACTTTTCGTAAAACACCCGTTGAATTGTTAATTTTCAACTGATTTTCAAAAACTGAAATAATTTTAGATATATACTATTTGATGTCGTTTCATAATGTGAGACACTTTCAACATGATACTACGTTACACGATATTCTACATATTAAAAATATATATATATAATAATTATATATAGTTGTTATACTATTTCATAATCGTTTTTTTTTTAGAAATCAATCTTCAAAAGTTATCGCTGTTTTCCAAAATGAACAAACGCATCGTCGAATTCAGTGAAAAATCTAATTTATGAAACATGTATGAATGTGATGCAGAGCTCAGAATATGCGACAAGAAAAACTCCACTCAAAGTTTGCGTGTGTTGCATACCCCGAGCATATTTAATTCCTCTGCCATTAACCCAGACAACGGATGTGCGTAATTTTTGCTTTCAACTTGTTTCACGAGTGTGTGTGTGTGTGTGTGTGTGTATGTATTGAAACTACGTGTGTCTATGTTGCCTGCCCGCTTATGTACTCTAGTCACGTAGACAAACTACACACACCCACGACTTGGGGGAAAATACCCGTTCAACAGTGCAATATGATGTGTGCATGCGTTCATAAATCACGTGCATGTTATGCATCACGACGGTGCAAAGATACAAAAATCGCACACATTTTTTAAACTTGTAAACATGTGTCTGCATTCTTCGAGTAGTAGTAGGTAGTAGTAGTAGTAGTAGTAGTCTTGTAGTATGAAATCTGAGCTGGTTGATGTTAAATTTGAATTTGATCTTTAATTCGAGTAATACATTTTTAGCCATTTCGTTTTTATACACCTCGATTGGAATAGTTGATTAATAGAAATCATGAAACCAAGGATACGTCGAGATGAAAGCTAACCATTCTGACGCTGTCCTGGACGTTCGCCCCTCGCGTCTGTGAGTCCAAATAACAATTGAAAACTTGAAAGGATATTTCGATGTTTACCTCCTTCTTCGTTCGTCGTTCTGCTTCAGTTTCACGCATTCGCACAGTCTCTCTCAATCAATGAGATTAATTATATTTTAATATGCAGATTACAAACGGGTCTGTGTCTGTACAAAATGATGTTATCAATATATCCGAAACATGTTAATGGGGATGTTGGATAAAATATTGTGCAGACAATACAGCGGCGGCACTCTCAGCTCAATATGGTATTGTGGTGGTTTCGTTAGGCTAAACAAAAAGCTTGAAATATATAAACAGGTGTTGCGCGTGCGCAACTCACTGAGTTATTACCGTTCGTTATTATTTACACCGGAAGAACGCTAGCGTGTTAGAGAAACACGATTATAGCTCGTAAATTCTGTTTCGATGGTGATTTACGATTGGAGGCCAATGGCTGCCGGGTTCCAACACCCCAGAAAGATATGAATTTGGTAGAGGATGGTTTTTTTAAATAATAAAACAAAATAACGAACGTTTGTATGCCCTTTTCCTTACAGTGTTCATATGACATAGTATGTATCACATTTTGCATCAATATACAGTGGCGCGCAGAGAAATAGGCACGATGCTGTACGCACACTTTTCGTTGCTGTATGCACACTTTACTCAATGATGCGGTCTCAAAACTAAATTATTTTTTCTAAATTATGTTACTATTGAATATTGTGCTCCAT
>JANTBZ010108402.1:0-16718 GCA_024741255.1 Exechia fusca | reverse complement strand
TGGAACTAAGCTTAAACTACTGAATAAGGCTTAGAACGATCAGACTCTACCCTGTTCCCTAACCCCATGCCCCCCAAGCAGGGCTGCACACAATTGTACCGATTTAACTTTTTAAACAAAAATCGTTCAAATATGTTGTTCAACAGCAGAGAAAATAGTCCGAACAATTGTATCCGTTATGCACACCGTTATGCACACCGCGGATCCAAATGATAAAGGCCATGATATTATTTTATTGTTTCTTACGATTTTATTTCATTGAAGAAACATAATTATTCTTATTCGACGCCAATTTGAAAATTCTTTATCGAGGGAGGTACAAATTAAAACCATGAATATCATGAATAGCTTGGTGCATTGACATTTTATATGGCAACAATGTTCGGCATAAATGTAGCCCGATAAATTGTCTTCCAATTCCAATTATTTTATTCGTAATCGTTAGTAAATTACGGGCGTTGGAGCTATTCACGATTACTTTGGAAACAATAACCCGTGTCAGTCTTCAAATCCTTCGATTTCAAATGTTATTGAATGAACGAAAAGACATGTACGTGTACGAAATACCGTTCTCAGATAAGAGAATTATGTATCTCAAATCCTGTGCAAGTCTGGCCGAACCGAATATGTTGTGGACCGAAACTCGACGCAGTCGCACTCAAAGGCTCGCGCTCAGCAGCAGCAGCAGCAGCAGCAGTAGCAGTAAATGCGACACACAGCGCCGGAGCACCGGAACCGCAGGCGAAATGACTTTCAAGTTGAAGTTGGCGGCGGCGGCGACGGCGGCGGCGTTTTGCGGCGGCGCGTGCGCGCGTGCGTTCGACAAAGTTTTGATTGCTTTGCGGGGGGAATTCCGCTCGGCTCGGCGCGTGCGCGCTTTTGCCTATTTCTCGTATTAATATCGGCAACGACGGTGGCGGCGGATTTGGTGCACATCCAGTCAGCCAGCCATTCCGTAGCATGTCGATCCTATTATGCGCGCCTGTCTGCGCATAGCAGAACGAGCAACAGCACCAACAGCAGCAGCAGGTCCTATGTAAACGTGCCGCGAGGTGTGTAATGATTATACACGCAAGTGCTTGCGGTGAATTCGCTATGAACAACATATCAGCGACGAGTCAGCCAGAGCATGGCTTTCGAGTATGCTGCTATGTGTGCTATGCAGCATAGCTTGCGGATGACAGTTCTGGCTTTGCGCCCGCCGAATTAGTGCAGCATAGCTCCGATAGCATATACAACATCGATTGATTGATGCACATACACACGTGCAATCATCAAATTGCGATTTGTGTGTGATGTGTTTGATCTCTCTCTCTATTTTACTGCGTCAACAAAAATTGTGGAACATTCAAAAACGAACTAGCTGGTGTCAGAATCATCGAAAAAACATTCGGGAAAATGTTTGCAGTCGCAAAAACAACCCCAAACTAGACAGAAACTTAAGACCGGTTTATACTTGGCCTAGCCGGGTTTCTTTTAATTGCATTTCAGGCGAGCGCCTCCTCGGACACGGCCAAGTCCCATGTTATAATATCTACTATAGTATGCTACACAAGCGTGAAAAAAAACTGCACAAGCAAAGCACAGCACACACACAGTAAGTGTAATAAATTTAAATTGCTACCCAGGCTTTGACGGCCGTCGCACACATACATATAAGAACGTATCCTATTGCAGTATGTGTGGATGCATATAGACATTGTATGTACTAGGATCATACCCTTGAGAATGCAAAATGTTGACGAGATTCGAAAGCCCGAACCTTTGTTTTAAGATCTCTGGCCCAAAGAATAGATGGTCCTTCGAGGCAAACCATGCAACAAGTCATTTTCGATTAATTTGAAGAAAATCTAAGCTCAGCAATTGCGAGGCACATCGACCCAATTGTTCATATATTCGATGCATGAATTTTAACCAAATCTTGAATGTGAACCGTGGAGCAAATGGGGTCATAAATTACGGTGCGTTCCACATACTGGCGATTAGTACTGGATTAGTACTTTCAGCTACTGGTTAGTTATGTTCTTTACTTGAAAAACCCATTGATAAAATTGTCAGCAGGGACCCTAAAAACGCGTGACTTCCTTAGCTTTGTTTATTTGAATTCCAGGTCCTCTGGATTTTTTTGAAATAAAAATTCTCAAAAACTTGACATGGGACAACATTTAAAACTACAGAGGAGAATTATATTTTTATTGAATAAGGTCTATCCTGGGCAGACACCAAACATGATATCTTCCATGAGCAAATTGAAGGCTCTTTATGTTGATATTGACAGTTGTAACGATTACATATTGTTCACAGATGTCCAAACCAATAAAAACGGGTTTTCAATTTTTTTTACATTCACACTACAACGATCTATATAGCCTACAAAGAACCGTTTGCATTCTTAAGGGTATAATCCTAGTATGTGCGGTCGCTTGCGCTGGTCGCATAGTTAAGATGGTTGGCAAATAATGGTATACTACATTATATGTCTGGATGAGGGTATGTATATATGTATGTGTGTGTATGTGCGCAGAATTCTTAATTAAGATTCATTTCGAACTAATCTCCAGATTTCGTTTATCGTTTATTTCAGTTTATTTTTTTGCCCAGTCCGTCGTCTGAGGCGTTCGATGTCGTATATATTGCCAGTATATTCCATTCGCATTGCAGCTTATCAACAAATTATGCATGCAGTGTTGAAACGATTTTTCAGTCGTCCGCCAACCACCCCAACAAAACGAAACGAAAGAATAACAGGCAACAACCTCGTTTTGCATCATTAATCATCAATGAATGTGGGGGGTGACTTGAGGGTGGACGTCGTCGTCGTTTGTTGACTATGCCACTTTTGAGCGCAGCATATAAATCCTCGCTACAGTCGTCATCGCCGGCATGCCTCACCCAGCATTGCGTGTCTGCGCCATCGCGTTGTTGGTTGCTTGGTTCACCGATTTTACACAATAAAACGCGTGTAAGTTGAAAAGTCCTCCCCCATATATAGGTCTTGATTTATGCACAAGTGGCCACCGAATACCACGATGATGATGATGATTAAGTGAATGCGGTCAATGTAACACACGCGATATCGAAGTCAATGGCGTTTTGATACACGAGCGCGATGTTCGCGTGTCAGCATAAATCCGCAACCGATGATGACTGCGTTTTACAAATTGCCCAGCATAGAATTATAACGTGATTATTCTGCCGACATTTGCAGCGTTGCCTTTATTACGTTAATGAGTCCGCACACAACGTTCGTGTGCGTATCTGCGCTCATCCGCAAAGGCTTTCAGGCGCACAAATACGCCGAACCAACCCTGGGTTGTGATTTTGTGCGCGCACCTCACGTACCGCAACGCGCGCGCACGCGAGATAACCATGGCCATTTTCTTATGCTCGATGCGAACACGCGAACACGAACACATAGCCGCCGCCACGCGTATTATAAGTTCGCAGTAGTGCTGGCTCTGTGCGCGTGTGTAATTGGTGCACGAAATTCGGGCGCTCGCGTGCACAAACTATACATTATGTGCAAGCATGCAGCATTACACGCACAAACGACCCCCAGCAGTAGCACACCAACACATCAACATCAGCAGCGAGTTCGCCTTGCGCAGGCGGCCTCGATTCCGGCACGTTGGCACAGACAGACACACACATTTGCAGTGTGGCATTTGCCCCGAGCGTCTCCTATTCGGTTGGGGGTGGTATGAGGGTGGGTTTTGTAATTGTATGATGAGCTAAGCGAAAACATTTCGTACGTGACTTGGGTGAACCAGTATGCGCTCTCGGGTGTCTCTGGCTGCCGAAATGGCTGCTCCGCCGGCTCCGGCATCGTACATTATAAATATTCATCTGCACTCGACGGGCACGTACACATTCATTTCGACGACGGCGACGACGACGGTGGCGAAAACAAAAACTTCTGGGGTTGGGCGCTCAGCGCGAAAATTAATCGAGGAGAATATTTGCACAGCTCACGGCTGGCTGGCAGCGGTCTCCATTGTGGGGTGTGTGTATGTTGGCATGAGTTTTGCGCGTGCGTACGTGCGCATCGAGCACGAACCTCGCCGCGAATCAACTGCAACTATACAATACACGCGATTCTCGAACGATGGTTCGCAAACAATTCGTGGGCCCTCTTGTGCGTCTATGTTGTATATTCCGGTGATACATGTGCACACATTTATTGCTTCGTCATGATATCATCACGTATTCATGCGCGCAGCGGATGGGAGCAGACAACCAGCACGGTCGCAACATAAATAGACAAATGCCGAGCGAAATTACTAGCAATTTACTGTGCTGCTGCTATGTTGTGTGCGCTATGCTTGATTAGAACGCTTGTACATAAGGCGAGCTCGTTCGTATACACGGAGCAGAAATATTACATAACAGGTGCGGAGAGGGTGGATGAGTGGGTGGCGCTCGCACCCTCGGCGCTCCGGCCAGCATTTATGATAACCGCACACATCTTATGCTTTTGAGGTGCTCTCTTTTTTCCGTCCGCTCTGCTTTTCTATTTTCTCCACTTCGATATTTCTGTAGCGCTGCGCTTTTTTCTCTGGTGGGCGCAAGCAGACGCATGCGCCAACATAACTGCTCATAACATGTTCCCCTGCAACGAAGCGACGTCGACGCCGACGCCCTTTCTGTGAGAGAACGATAGCATAGTTTGCGTCATGTGTGCTGGTGTTATGATTTTCATATTTCTGTAAAGGTGCGGCGACACGCCTTCGACATAACATACAATTCAAATATCTGTTGTATATCCTTGTGCACCCCAGTTATGACGCAATTTACTTATTCAACCCCAACACTGCGCCCCCGCCTTCATCATCTGAATTATTTGGCATCGCGCGCTGGCGTTTGCGTGTGCTGCAATAAACCCGTGTATGCACTTGTGTGGTATTCCAGGATGAAGGACGCGCGCGCATGTCGGGTTATAAAATGGATGATTGTATATGCAAAAGGATGAGCACGTGCGGAACGACGAACGACGACCACGTTATGCTGCGTGTGCGCAATTGTCGAGCACACACACAGACACGCAAGCGAGAGTGTTCGCAAAGCATCCATGCATATGAGTGGCACATTACGTGAGTGAGAGTGGGATATGTGTGGGGGTGGGTTTTTGGATTGGAGCACATGTGCACATGTGTTACCATATATGCGCGTTATAAATCCCCATACGTAACAAGCGGTTGGGCACATGCCAGAGACTCTGCTCTGCTGGGTGGCTGAATGGACGATATTCGGCTTCTGGTTCTGTGGGGTGGTGCGATTTCCGCAGCACGCCTCGCGCTTCGCGGTCGCGTTCGCGTCGTGAACGCACAATTTGCATGTCATATGCGATTGCGGCGCGAATCGGCGTGCACGATTGCCGTGCTTGTTTTGCGATGAATAGGCGCGTGAAGGGTAAAAAGGATTTTTTTCGTACAGGGGTCTTTAGAGACGAAGCTGTCAGTTTTATTGACAACCAGACGAGCTAAGTATTTGGAATACTTTCTAAATTGAAGTTAACGAAATTCTTTTTTCATGGGCTGATTTTTTACTCGGAATACTTGAAGTTAATTGGTTTAGTTCGAACGATTAATTAACATGGCGTAGGGTTAAAAAAGGTATATCCATGATTCTGAATTATGCTATTCGAAATGATTATGAAAGAGCAGTTAATCAGTAACGATGTTAATAAATATTGATCAGAGATTGCCAGGTCAAATGATTACAGCGGCGAAAATAGAGGCCCCTGCTGAGTCAAGGAATCGTTTTATTTACCACTTCGGCTGAATGCGCACGAAAAATACGCAAGAAAATGTTGCTTGAAAATCGTGTTTTTCGTAGTTTCGAGCAATATTTTAGTGTTTTCGATAAATTTGTTGATAAAATTAATGTTTTATTGTTGGTATCGACGTATCAACTGATTCGCCGGTTTTGTGTTCTCTTATTCCCATACTTCTGTCTAATCCCACGTTAATACACTTTTATCGACCTTCCACCTTGACAATTTGATATTTTTGGATGTCTTGGTGATATCCACGATGCGTTAATGTTACTCAAAATATATCCATTAATGATAATTAATTTAAATTCGTTGCAAAATGCATTCGTTTGCACCAAGTTTTTTACTTCCCGCAAAAGATTGTTTTCCGCCTAAAAAATTACAGTGTTCAACAGCTCGGTGTAATCGCGTAATCGCGTAAGCATAATTTATTTTTTCTTCAAACGAATGAAATCATAATAACGCTACAGATGGATGTCTATCTAAGGCTTACACCGGATTTAATAGTTCAGACTATCTTTTCGGCAATTCAACAACATATTTAAATGATTTTTAGCTTTTAAAGATATGTATATGGATAAAATATGGTGCAGCCCTGCAAAAATGGTCCACATGTACCTGTTGAGTAATATCTCCATTTCGTGATATATTCTCATATTATCGTTAAAACACAGAAAGATTCAAAATCACCGGTAAATACTGCTTCGAAGTCAATTATTCGATATTTTGTGTCACTTTCCGTAGGTTATTCCTAGCGCATTGAATGGAAAAGATTTATCGTTAGAAAAACAACAAAGTAGGGCTATAACATTTCTATAAGAGGCCATAGACGATCAGAATCTATAATTATATAGATATCTTGATAAAGGACACATAATAAAATTCAATAAATAGTTCCGTTTTTGAAGGAAAAATGCGGGGGCATGCAAAAATTACCACCCCGACAAAAATTACCCTGTCACACCAAGTCTGTTTTGGACACCCTTCCGTTCTGGCTCAACGGCAGTGCGAGTGACTCCATTCAATTATCTCATCAACATATCATTTTCTGTCTGGAAATGAATACACTGGAGTTGGTTCGGGTTTTTCTCCGTCCTCACCACCCAATGCAATCCGCGAAATTCGAAACCATGTGCGTGCTTATTCGCTCATAACATGACACTGAAATTAGTCGTGCACTGCTGCCAGTACTCGCCTCGCCGTCTCGCAAGGGCTATCATCCCTTATAAATGCCGACCATGCATGTGTGTGTCTGTGTGGGTATTATTTGTGTGTACGAGCGAATGCGGAACAAGTGTGCAATTTCACACTTGCTAAACAAATATTAACAACGTGCCATCTGAGACGCGGGCGCAGATTACTGCGCCAATGTGCACGGGTCGAATGCGCATATAGTATACACACTCATGCAGGCAGACCGACCCGAACATGTTCATAAACGAGACCGTGAAATGCAAGCGCGCGCATTGTGGAGGGGATTTCCATGCGCATCGTTTGGCACTTAGTTTTGATGTCGCCTGTCATGTTTATACCCGAATATGTGAAAATAACGCGTGCGTGCGTGCACGGCGTGAAAAGGGGGTGCGATTAAAACACGCATGCATGCGCACGAAAACGCTGCTGCTGCTGCTGCTGTGTAAGTGAACGCATATGGTTTTATAATTGTGCGTTCGCATGGAATAATGAATATTAGTCAAATATGCCACTCTTCGGGTGCCGCTCACCGAGTGTATTAAATATGTCATCTGCATAGCTCGGAGGGGTTCCGTTCCGACACATAGCACAGACGACAGACACACCCCTTCTTTGACTTATGCAAATACTTTGCATAACGTATCGCACGCAGTAAATAATTGAATCACAGCACAGAGTGTTCGAGTATTTTTGGAATGCATTATCCCGTTGAACGCGAGCATAAGAGAGAGAGAGAGAGAGTGCGAGGGAGGCGAGCCCAATCACTTAAAATAATTGAGTGCAGTGCCAACGCTGAGGTTCGAATGTAATCTACGTGAACCTAGGATTACGGAGCTCAATCACGCAGAAGAGGTTTCTTTTAATTAAATGCGAGCGCAAGTGCACAATGCAAATCCGATTCAAATTTTATGATCATGCCGCTCTGGCCGATGGCGATGGTTATGATGACAGGCGTGAGTGTGTCAAGTGCGTGATTTTTTATGCTGCGTGTATTTGCATTCGGCCCTCGATTCGCCAACCCCATTCGGGCATAACTTCCGGAGTGTTTGTATATGTCCACAAAGAGAAAGTGTTTTTTTTCTCGCAAGTGCGCATTACGTTTGACAGATTTATTCATTGTGCATAAATCAGTGCGGGGCTCTGCAAAGGCGTTTGAATTTCGAATTGTGTCGAATTAATGATGTTTGCCTACGTGTGGCAAGTGTAAGAGGATTTTCGGACCAAGCCATGCCACCTTAATCATTTATATAGGAAACCATAAATTCGGGACACCGGACTCCGGGATCCAATACGCACGACTGTTGGCGCGCACACCGCAAGAAGCCAGCACGCGATAAATCTTGCATCGCGATTATTTAATTAAATATTTCGGATACATGTTCATTCCAACAATAAAATAAATATTTGTCGCGCTCTCCGCGAGCGTCGGTCGTGTTGTCGTCGACGCGTTGCTGTTGGTTGGTTGCAGTGCGATGTTGTTTTGTTTTTCTCCTTATGGTGGTTCGTCTCATTTAAAAGCCAAACAAGATACCACAATCTGTAAGCGCGCTAAACGCAAACGCGTGTGAGCGCGCGCGAGCGCGAACAAAATGCGTGTTCTCATTTAATTAATTTTATAATACCCGCGCAGCGGAGCAGCGGCCCACTACCACCACCACACATGTGCGCTAGGATGGGTCGTTTTCAGTCAAACCAATAACATATAATTACACTAGTCGACACATTTATTTATCGGCCTTCAGTACTAACTTGTATGACGAGCTTTTAACTCCTAATTACGAATCCAAGATACAAATTATTCTCAGGAAGGCTTTCGGAAATATTGGCGTAAGTTGTATTTTTTGACATGACCACAGACAATTGCCTCTATCTCATGTTTTAATTTTCGTAGGCCGATCTGCCACACATCAAATAGCCAGAACGTTATGTTTTTTTCTGTTAGCTTGAATTCTTGTGCATCTTTCGAGCTGTTACATGAATATATCTATGGGAAGATTTCAAAGTTATTCGCTGTTAAACTAAGAGATAGGAACAAACAAAATTAAACTAAAAATTAAATTACAATTATTAAATACATGACAGTTATGGTCTGTGAACTATTTTTTTAAGTTGACTTTTCCTTCGATGGTCGAAAATGGTACAATATCGAAAGGGTTTCTATGTCACAACACATGCATTGAGCCACAGATATCATCATGTGAAAGCTTGAAAGATGCGCAAGAATACAAGCTAACAGACAATAGAAACAAAACTGGCGATATCAATTAAACAGCAGACCGCGAGATTTTATTTTCATCACTTTTGCATTGTTCACTATTTTCTACTGTACGGTAACTATCGGTAACTATCATCATCATTTAAAAACAAAACACATGACTGGTTGAATTTTTGTAATAACATTTCATTTGATGTACGGAAAATTGGCAAACGAGAATTAAAACATGAGATATAGGCATCTGTCAGAGGTCATGTCGAAAGCTTCCTGCTTCCTGATACTAACTAACTCACGGAATCGTGATTTGGAGATAAAAGCACGTCAGAAAAGATTGAACAGAAGGCCGATAAACGCCACAACTTGACTATAGCTACCTGATTCCACGATCATCTCAAAAGTGTTCAAAATATTGTTTACTGGATATTAATTTCACTGGTGAATCCATGAAAGAGTGTGAATTAAAAGTTACGAAACAAACACATAACAAAAACGATTCGAAATTGTAAACATTTTCATGTCATCTCAGAATTCAAAATCATGTTTTGAAAGTCCGTGATTGACCCGTCCTAATGTGCGCTACGTGCTGCTGCTGCCGCTGCTGAAGGTGGTGGTTGGCGATGTGTTGGCGGTCGCTGCGGGTACGTGTTCGTATGTTGCGTCGGTCGCATTGCTCGCCGCGTGTGCACGACCATCAGACGACGACACCCATAAGGTTTCCATTTCTCTGCGCGCGCGGCCCGTTCGTGCGCAGACTCTTCGCCGCGCATGTGGAATATAATAATGTGCTTCAATGTCGTCGCCGTCTTGATTGTGTCGCCCGAATACAACGATGTGTGTGTGTGAGACTGTTGCATTTGTAGAATATCGAGTGCTGATCTGATAACTGAGTGTTTTGTGAGTTATCGAAATGGTTGAAATGATGTAAAACCTTTTTTGATGTTATTCTCTTGTAATTTTCATCGTTATTCTGACGTCTAAACAAATCAAATCCGAATTACGTTACCGACACGATCTATGTCTATGTATTTTAGTAATGCATACGGCAAATCATAATCACAATCGAATCGTTGCATTTGAATTCGAAAGTCAACGGTCGATAATAAATAGTGTCATTCGAACCTGTTTTTCACGTCGACAGACGCATCATCGACCTGCCATATGGCTTATTTAGTGTGTGAGGTCAATTGACACGATTGTGGCGTGGTCGATGTGCACACGTCAATTTATTGTGTCACTCGTGACATCGAAAACATACACATACACGGGCCACTAACTCATATGTCACATATCATTTGTGCACGACGTTTCGATGCGAACTTCTAATAACTCCACTCGACTTCGTTCGAACGAACACAAGCAATACCGTGCGCTCAAACCGAAAATACCAGCACCAACCATACCATTTATCATCGTGATCCGATGCACCCTGCCATCGGATATGGCAGAGGAATCCCTTCATAATTTTCCGCACCATTACCCGCACATTATATGATTGGCATCTCGGCAGCAGCGGCAGCAGCACGTCTGTCTGTCTGCCAGTAGGGTAGGAAATATCCTTTATGCTGATGCTATTTCCATGTCGTCTTCGCTCTATGCTTCAATGTGTGTGTGTCATTCGATATGACTGTCTTATTCCATCCGTGTTGGTTTTGCTGCTGCGTGATTTATTGTGCGAAAGTGTTTTGCATGTTTCGCCGTCCAGGCTTTGACTAAATACGGCGATAAATTTGATTAGTCGCTATGGTAGTGTGGTATTTAAAATCCCACGAATTATATTATTTAGCGCGCACTGCGCACGTGCGATGATGCTCCGTGTCAGCGGCTTAAACGGCAGCAGCCGCCGCCGCTGCCATCGAAGGGTGTCATGTTATCGTATACTTATGCTCTGTGTGTTTGAATGTGTCCGCATGTGTGGACGTATGTGCGTGTGCGTGCACACACACTCTTGTGTCCCTCATTATGTGTGACGCAGCATATTTAATACACGCACGCATGTATTTATACGCGCGAGCGCCGCATTGAATATAGCCAAATATTTGTTCAAAGGGTGTGAATTTACATGTATATTAAAACATATCGTGTTACGGGCGAGTCACGCGAGTCACGCGCGCGCGCACGACCGCACAAACGCACGAACACGAGCCGATGCTGCTGGCAATGGCAGCAAGGAACAACAAGTTGAGCGCGTGCGTAAGCGCCACCACCGACGCGGCAGCATAGAACGGCAGCATAGAACGGAAGGACTCTTCGCCAAAACACCACGTGCACGATGTCACACACACTGTCGTGTCGGCGTCGTCGGCGGCTGTGACTTGCTGGCCACGGGTATTAGTAGAACACACTCACGCGCTTATGCTGCGTTCGAATTTAGGGGGCCGACGATGCCGGGTGCTTTGATCAAACGTCGAAAAAGGATTTTATGTATGCATGCTGGCGTGCACGCGTTCAACCATTTTTATTGCGACATCGTCGCTGCTGCTGCTGCTGCTGCTGCTGCTGGTGCTTCCGGCACGCCAAGCGTTTTTTTATTTGCATATCATAACATGCCGCACACGATGCGGATTGGTCACGCACGCCGATTGGCTGCCGGGCCGGGTGCCGCGCGTGTAATAAATGATGTCGGTGTTGTCACGCCGCGAAGCTCCGCCGGCACAACGTTTATGACAATAATTTAATTCATGCACGTGTGTGTGTGTGAAACATGCACCGCCCTTTCAATTAAGACGTTGCGCAATTTGACATGCACGATGCATCGACGGTATGCACAGCATAAGCGGAACAGATCCAACACGAAACCATTTGTATCCGGGATCAGATCCCTTGGCCCAGACGCACTAATGGCAGATACACGGTAATTGTTTGCCATCATAATTTCGTTGCTCATTTCACTGCAGAAGAAATGCCATTCTCTCTGAACGAACGTTCGCATGTCTGTCGAGTATTTCCATTCAGCGATGCGCACGCCATATCATCATCATTACGGCGACCACACTGACTGACCACTGACCACTTGGTCTCTGTAATTATTTTGTATAAATGCTCAGCGAGCAACGGCAACGTCCATCAGCATAATTATGATACCTATCACTCTGCGGACGATTAGATAATGATTCATTTGACGCGTGCGCCCGCTCGCGACTTTGCTAAAAACCTTTTTCCTGTGTGCGTGCGAGTGGCTCGTGCCACGGTCAAATGGACCGCCGATTATATCGGGCGCGCATACGCATACATCGTTTATGATGCCGTTTATATGCGAGCCAAATGTTTCGGGCTGCGTGTGTGCTTTAATGATAAGCGTCATGGTTCCGCTTGTTTTAATCAACGGTGTGCAGAGCTGGCTGACTGACACATTTGTGCAGCATATTATGCTGTCAAGGAACGCCTCTGGGCGAACTGAAAAATTTGACTCCAACAGCGGGCCGAGTAGAAGCGAAAATAGCATACGCAGAATATTCAGTGTATTGATTTCAATGAACAAAACCCGGAGAAGAAGCAGCAATTTTCAATCATTTCTCCCCCACATTGGACTCGGCACTCAGGCCATATCTCACCATTAGAGCTCCATGACATTGACCAACTGTTATTATTTTCGAGCACAAAAATATAATACACACACACACACGGACTCACATCTCCCAGAAGGCGCACACGTTCACGAAATATGATCCCGACAAATTGATTTCGCCTATAGAGCATACATCGTAGCATCGGCAGCGCGGCATCGACTTCGGCGTCTCGCACCCCCGCACTTTGTTCATTTCGTGAACAATATTTCCTCGTATGCGCGCACGCGAGCTTCAGCGCATCGGCAGACACACACACACACAAACATATACGAACATATTGGCGATTTGCTGCGCTCGCAAGATATGGCGTATAAATATGTTATATGTTTTTATCATTATGATATTTATGGCCCGGCTTTGCAAGAAGGATTGCGCTCATCCTTTTTATATGTGTGTGTGAGTGCTCCGCGGCTGGTCAGCGCTTGTGTGCGATGGTGTGCATGAATTTATGACCGTACCGCGAAGTTCGAGGTTCGAATTCTGCACACACCCGCACACATATGAATTGATATCGCGCAGTAACCGCGTTGGCATTATGCTTCTGCAGTTGAAACCATTTTTTGTGCGCGCGCCCGCCAGTTCTATACTTTTCCCGAACGGTGTACGGTGTGTAATGAAATTCCATATTTCATGCCGCATGCTGGATGTTGGCTCCAACTCCAACATACCTGCGGTGGTGGCTAAGTGCAGGGTGCCATAAAACCGATGTGCGTGATTGCCAAGTGGGGATGATTGATCGTGACCGCGCAATTGCAAACTCGTTATAGAGAGGATGCGCGCTCTCAACATATTAAATTATCCAGCCGTGCCCAAGCACATCACGTACGGTCAGTTATGCTCCCATATTACAGAGCATACTACATGGGCTGATAAGTCCACACTTTTTATGGAAACTTAGTCTATCCATTACATATTTTTATTTCAGCTCGATAGCCCTAAATATGCCATCCTACAACAACTCGATAACCTTCGAAAAAGATTCGTCTATATCACATGCAAAATGCTATTTTTTCTTAATTCAAACTGCCTCATTTTAAATAAGAGCTATCATTTTAATTTTTTACAAAAAAAAATAGTCGCAGAGGGCCAAATACGCATAAAATCATAGATGGGATAGCAATGGGATAGCAAAGATTATATGGCTATTTGGTCGATTTGGTCGATTGTGAGTTTTTGCGTTCAGGGTATCAGCAATCTCCAGGCCCCATGCTTTATGAATCACGAAATTATTTTGTGGACTTATTGATGTTTTCGTCCGGAACTTCAAAATTTAGACGATCACTGCGCGCATCGTCCTCGGTGCCCAAATGGACGATTCAAAATAGTTTTTAAAAATGTACACATTTAATTTCGGCTCCTTCATAATGTTATGATCTGTCGAACAATAAAGACATTTACTTTCAAACTAATGGCAGTACGAATATAAGATTTGCATGACTGGCTAGAAGATTACTATGATGAATAATAAGTTTGGTTTTCATCAACATATTTGTTTCTTCACAGTTTTTCCCGGGACTAATCATCCCATGTAGTACCGCACACTCTACACATGTTTATCAAAAGAATTTCCCGCAAAAATCCGCTCGATCGTTGGATGTGTGTTTTTTGCCCGCGCGCGCGCCACCGGCCTACACATACACACACACTCTAAAGTGATTATATTTCCACATGCATGAGGTCGCTGCTGGAAAATTGTAGCGCACATTTGTGTGCGCCGTGCGCGCGTGCGTATGGATTTCAATATGGTTGCGTGCGGCTGCTGCTGCTGCTGCTGGAATCGCTCGCGTTGATCGACGTTGGTCACTTTGGGGAAAGGGCGGTCGGTCGGTCGGTTGGTCCGGCTGTGTGTGTGTGTGTGGATGCTGCTGGTCGTTTGCGTGCGCGAGTGCGGTTCGCCCGGGGCGTTTGAATCGGCGCAATCGAGCCGGGCGCACACAAATGTGCACGATTGCTCGATTTATTTAAAAATGCATTTCAATCGTTTCGGTTTACCATCGCTTTATGCGATATGCCCACACACACACACACACATGGGCAGCTGGGGAAAAAAATCCATCGACCGACCGACCGACCACACACACGCACACACACTCACGAGCGAGATTGTTGAATGGCAAGTGCGGTATTTCGTACGCATATGTGCGGAAATAAATTGTATGTAACGTGTGTGCATTTTGTTCGCCTTGAATGGTGGCGGTGGCGGTGGAGGTGTTGGGGCATTTTTTCGCCGACTGGTATTTTTCCGGCCGACGACGATGGTCGGAAAAATGTTTTGCAACTCAGCCTTGCGAGTGAGTGAGTGTGAGTATGTGCATTGTCTGCATACGATGACAATGTGGAAGAACTGACCTACACACTTACACATAGTCGTCGTACGTCGTCTCACACACATGATATCGATTTTTCCTTGCAACGGTCCCCTTTTCTTGCAGTGTGTATGTCTGTATGTGTGTATGCTGCTGCTCATATGGCTAGTGATAGTCGTATTCATAGTGCATGTTTTGCGTCTCCGCCGACTCCAGAGATAACCGGGGAATGTGTGTGTGTGTGTTTTGGACATATTGGTCTAGACATTACAACCGCATTGCTGAAATTTATTGCTTCTGAATTTTATTGATTCCTTCCAAATATCTAGAACATGGCATCGTCACGACCAAAAGACGACACGTTATGCGTCTGTAATGCATAACGACGATATAACGCCATACATACAAACATACACTTTCGGGACCGGCAATGTCGTCCGCAATCACGACGGTTCAATCTGTCACCAGCGACGCCAGCAGCAGAGCGCAGGTAAAAGGTAAAAGTGTCGCGAACGCAACGAAGACGCGCACAATGAAGATCTCTTTCACCCCCGTGCGTCCGCCGTTCACGACCCGGGCGATTGCGAGCGCACGTTCGTTCATTGGGCAAGATTGCGTTATACAAACATAACGCGCGCGCTCGGGCTCAAGCGCCGCCGCCGTTCGCCGTTCGTAAACCGGGTAAGCGATCCATTATACGCGCGCATCTCCATATCGGGCAGTTTGAGTGAGAGTGCTAGCATCTTGGTGTTAGGTCTGTTTGATTCCAATTAATTCCATAAATTCCAGTTTCGTTCTATGAAATTTGAACACTCAACTTCAACAGTTTGCATTCTCAAGGGTATTATCCTAGTATATGTCCGATTCGACGTTTTTCAACTAATTTCAATAAAAGGGACTCTCGACATTTGCATGCGTATCCATCCTAATATCATGATAGAGAATATATGAACATTTCCACATTAGCATATTTTTATCGACATAACTCATCACGCACTCCGCACATCAGCGTAAATACTTGGGATTTATTCAAAAAGTCGAAATTGTATCGTTATGCAAAATAGTCGGATTTAGAGAACGAAAAAATAAAACAAATCCGCTCCATTCCGAATAAACTGAAGTATTATTCTTCCGCAGATATAACCATACCTAAACCATAACCATACTCCATAACCTGATGTTGAAAGAAAATCACATTTTCTATTCAATTGATAGTTTCTTTACCTTTTTATCTTAACCTGTTTTGCCCTTTTTCACGTTAGGCCCTGTTTTTCATATTTTCCCTAATAACATATGACAGCTTTAAAAATGCGCAAGAGTTCAAGCTACCAGATGAAAGTGAAAAATATGGCGGGAAATCTCGTTTTCTTAGCTAAAAAATTATCCACGTGATTCTTTTTTCATAATTTTTGCCATTTGTTCCCTATTTTTTATTTTTGTCGCACGGTAACACTGAAACTAGAAACATTAGGTTAACACAATATTCACATGATTTGTATGTTTTTTCATAAGCTTTCATTTGATGTGCGGCTGACCGGTCTACGTTTGTTATAGCATGAGATATGCCCAGATGTATGATACCATGTAGAAAATATCAACAAAGGCCTATATCTCCGAAGGCCTTCCTACGATCTAATTTTTTTGCCAGTTTCGTCAATAGGAGA